>JBBMOY011931382.1:0-12875 GCA_037951405.1 Platydemus manokwari | reverse complement strand
GAAATGGTTATGTAAACTCTTATTAATCTTGTTATTGCCTTAATTTGAGTATTTGAACTAAAGATTATTTTCAAATTTTACAATAAAAATTATTAGTTTAAATAGCTTTTTCTATTTAGAATATCATTATTAAAATTCTAATTTTATAACAATTAGTACACTTATTCAATGTTATTTTAAAGCTGGGCAACATCACCTATATGGTAATCTCTTAAGCTCACAGAATCAATTAAATGCACTTTATTCTAATACAAATAAAAGTAATTCACTAAACACAACATTAAATAACTCACCGAGTAATAATTTACTACTACACACTTTAAATATTGTCACCCACTGACCTTTGCCTAATCCTCATACTCATTGCAAAACTATAGTTAGACGGGCTTCAAACACTATCATTTTGATATTAATCATAATAATTTATCCATCTCTTTACCAAATAATTAGCGATCCATCTTACACCCAAAAAATATGATAAATGCCAATTGACAAGCACACTATTTTCAACCCTCAATGCCTTCAACGTCAAACTAGATCTTGCACTCTTCTACCCTTCTCAAATGTCAAAAATTTTAAATAAAGTATTTAATAAACATGTTAAATTTCGCCTATCAAAACTGCACAGATAAATCTGAAACCATATTTCTGCGCCTTTCAATATTCAATCCGCTTGTAGCTATAATAACAGGTAAAATCAATAAAATATCAGATAAAATAAAAATAATACTGCCATTCTGAGAATAATCTCAAGTAACATAAAATCAAAATCACAAACACTTCAAAACTGCTGCTGGGCAATAAATTCTAGCTCAATAGATCTATACTAAAGAACAACCTTTGAAGTCTTACAAAATCTTAGTTTCGGGTGCAAGAAATGTCTGCAGATCTTTCGAGGTAATTTTTCGTGGTGTCTTGATTTAGAGGAAATAATCAAAGATGACCCTCGACTTAAGTAAAAAACAAACCAATGATTGATTGATAGCCTTGGATAAAAATAAATGAATTTGGTATGCTCGCTCAACCACCAATAGCAAATCTGATCAGCTTTTTTATCTTTGTGCTTTTCTCATTTGCCGCACTACATTTTGCTCTTTCTTTAGCAAATAGAACCCCCTAATTTTTCAAACTATTTGGTATTCTTCTTGATTCCACAAATTTTCACCATTAATTGATATAATTTTGTAACTTATGATTTTATTATTTATGAAATCGGTTGATTTAAATTATTTATAAGTACTATTAAGATAAAGGCCTACTACAAATGAAACACAAATAAAAATCTGGGCAAATATATTGAAGTGAAATATTGAACGGTGAGAAATTAGAATATTAGAAAACTTGTAGTTTGAAATTTGGTTTTCCACAGTTTGTGATATTTGAAATTTGGAATAAGCAGTATCGACAATTGAACATTTGGAAATTGAGCGTTTTCAACAATTTACTAGTGGATAGCACAATTGGAGATGTGGAGTTTGAACAATTGAAAATTTGGACAGTTACTTCGAATCACGAAAACACTAACAGTAAGCGAAACAACTAAAATGGCCATTTTTGTAGAACCCTATAATTAAATAAAAACGTTGAGAGAGGATGATAAAAGAAGATGAAAAAATAAAGATTATTAAAGATAGAACAATTGTAAAGCCGAACATATATTATTCGTATATATGATTGGCACACCTGATTTGTGCTAAGGCAACATATTTATAGCAAGCTTCTGCGAAAGTAACTAGCCCTCTTGCACTCTAGGAGTTCATTAAACCCGTTTTGAAAATCTTTCTAATGGTTTAGGTTAATAGGTTTCTAATAATTCTTAATTATTCAATCCCAAATAAAATTAAAATGGTGTCTATAGTTACCAAACATAAAACATAGTTATTTATAAAGTGATGATAAATTTATGAAATAACCTGATATTATTTTTATAAGAAATCTGGTAAAATAGAACACACATTCTTTCTTATCAATTATTTCACAAAATATTTTTTGTGAGAACAAATTTAAATCGTCTAAACTAACAACTTGCCAAAATGCAAAAAGAAATTTTAAGATATTAAGGAGATAAAGTTTGGTAATTAGAAATGTATTCAATGGATTATATAATTTAATTTTATTATGATCAAAATGTTCCCCAGTTTTCATTCATGGGCAAAACTTACAAAACTTTAGTTTTTTAACTTGTGAATATATTGTTTTTTTTAATATAGAGTTATATAATTTTTTATTAAATTTTTCAAATTTATTTATGTTTGGTTTTAATAATTATAATAAACAACAAACTTTTCAAATTTAAATTTTATGGAAAATGACACCAGGTTTAGATATCACAAAATATCTACTGGTATTTATAATATTCATAATTGTTTGCTGGTCTTACTATGCGTATGTCATTGAGATGTGTATAAGTAAGTGATACGGAATTATTAATGATATTTTATCAATTCGATTTTAGTTTGGTCAAATAATATTGTTCAGAAAGGTATTGATAATTTTCTTAGGAAAACTATATAATTCCATTATATTCAGTATTTTATATTATTATTTATCATTCAATCTTGGGTATATTTGCATATTCTTACTTTAAAGCTGTTGTATCACATCCACCACCAATCCCATTAGAGGTTTGTTTATAAAACCTTGTGTGATGTTGTTAGGAATATCATTTGCTATTCAGTTTTATCTTGATTCGGACGAACATGCAATAGCGATAGAAATATTTTCCGAACGAGATAAATGGCGAAAATATTTGGAAGAATTAGTCGTCAAGAAAAATCTGCGGATTTATACTCGTGATGTTGGCTCGAATATTCGGTTTTGTTCGATTTGTCAACTGATTAAACCCGATCGAGCTCACCATTGTTCATCGTGTGGCAGGTTAGATTTCATTTGATCAATTCTGTGTCATTGTGTAATAGTAAATCGGTTGTATCTATGGATTGAGTAATGTTTAAAATGATGCTTGATAAATAAATAAATAAATAAATAATCAAATTAAGATTTGTAATATTTATTTAATATTCGACAAAACCAAAATTATTATTGATTTAGAAATGTGTTTTTTGCTGGTTTTAATTAATAATTTTTCCATTAATAATTATTAATAAATTATTTGATATTATTTTCTATTATATTTGATATCGATCGATAATTATTAAACTGATGCTGTTATATCTCGTCACGCATCGTTTACGTTGTCATTATAGATTTTGAACTTCATTATATTGATATATGGTTGGCTTAAAATATATGATTCCATTGTATTAAATTTATCTGATTTGATATTAATTATTTATCGATATTTATTATTATCCGTTAAAATCCTCCTTGTTGCTATCGTTACTGATATTATTAATAATAATTTTGTGCTATCGTTTTTATGTGGGTATTTCGAATCACCTGACTCATTTCCATTTCAAATATTGATTTGAATTGATTCAAAACTAATCGATAGGATTTGCGCCGGTTTGAGTTGGATTTTTCATGTTTTTTGGGCTTAATCAGGGGTTTCTGATTCGCTAGTGGTTTTCAGATGAAATACAGTGAGAACGGCGACACAATCATGTATATTTTCTCACAGACTCCTTTTAATGTATTTTAATTCTTAAAATGGAATGTGCTTTTTTTACTCATCACGACTCTCACCAACAAATAACGTGGCAAATTTATTTTAATCGTAAATTGGAGTGTTCTGAGTTCGGCCTTTGAGAAAAGAAAAAACAATTTTATTGTTTACACAATAATTTGAAAATAGATTTTCAATATAAAAAAAGCTATTCTTCAAAATTATTTTTGAATCGATACAGTTGCTATGGTGATATAGAATATTGATTCCAATTTATGTGATATTTGTTTTCGTTTAATTTAAAATATTTTCATAGATTTAATACCATTGAAGTCTAGTGACATATATAATTTATTGTCCTTCCTGTTACCTGCCATCCTTTCTAATATTAGCCGTAAATATAAATATATTTCTAATAATTCAATTTGACACGCATTCCGTGGGCTTTAAAATTCTCTTATCTGAATGAAAGTAATACAGAGGTGTTGTGACAGCGAATATATTGGAATTTATTATTGATTTAATATTTTATACTCTTATTTTTTAAAAAGATCACTATTAGAATCTGAATTGATTATTATAATCTGGTGCATTTTTGTTGTATTAGCGAAAATTGTCAAATATTGATTGATTATTGGATTGGTGGATAGATACATACACACATACACACATACATAACTATAATAATCAATATGATTATAATCCAATCATCTAAAGTAGTTATTAATTCTGATTTATTAATAAAAATCAGTAGACAGAAGCTGTCTTGGAAATAATAGCGATCGATAATTCAGTCGGTGTTTCGTACAAATATTTTCTCTATTTTTAATAACAGTAGAGAATAATTTCCCAATGGAATCGGTGGTCTTTGACAGCAATCATTAAATCGTATAAAATATTAGTATTGATAAATAAATAGATTCCATCACTACACATTAAATGGTGTACATATTAATGATTGATACGTTGATCTGTCATGATTATTGCATTGATGGAATTATGCTAATCGGTTTTGTTAGATATAATATTAGTAATATCTATTTACCCCATATCTATCATTGAAATCCGTGAAATATTGGCCTGTTGAACGAAGATAACATGTTACAAAATCCATAAAACTGTGATATTAAATACATGAAGTGAAGATTATGCATTAAATATTACACACCGACAATGAGTGTGATAGAATATTCTATGACTAGTAGGCATTCATTTTTATCGATTTCAGGTGCCTTCTCAGAATGGACCACCATTGTCCTTGGTAAGTGATTTGTCATACCGTCACCAGAATTCATATACAATTATCAAGGGTTGGTAACTGTGTTGGTATTCACAATCATAAATTTTTTATTCTACTTCTCGGTTATGGTGCTTTATTCTGCCTATTTATCGGAGCCACAACGCTCGAATTTGCAATATCTTGGTGGCAGGTATGTTAAAATTGATTAAGTAATGTCAAACATAATAAAATTATATTATAATATACAGGCTCTCCTAAAAGTGAGTATTTATATGTTTTAAATGTGCGCCAATGATTTATCAATTTAATTGGGATTTGTGAATCACTTTTAATTTATGATATGCAGTATAATTTTTATATTTTTTTATAATTTGCCATTATTATTATTATTATTATTATTTAAATTTTTAAATATTTTTTGTTATTTTTCTAAAATTTTCTATTTTTCTAAATTTAAAAAATTCTGAATGTTTCTGCCATAACTTGTATATGCAATGATTTGGTGACGTTCAGCTGGTTGATACAAAGTCGCCGTTACCTACTGACAGAATAATAAATATCTAAACTGTAAATTCATGATAACCATTTAAAATCAATTGAAAAAATGATAACACTGATCAGTAAAGATTTTATCCCTTTTGTATTTTTGCACTAATATGAGCAAATCATGTTTGATCACAATAAATATATTTTGTTCCCATTTTTCCATTTAAAGTGTGTAGTCAAATTTTTAAAAGGTTGCCGAAGAAAAATCCTATTTGATTGAACAAATCTAAAAACAGATATGAACTCAGCGCAAAAAATAGCTGCCAATCACTCATTTTCATACAAAGGTCAAAATCTTTTGGAAATTTTATTAACCACTTGAGTTTATATTGAAAATATTAATGCTATAGTAATAAAACCTTTGTAACGCGTCTTGTATTGAATTACAGGACTTGTTAAGTACTATTTTGTCACTTAATTTGAATGATTTTAATGGGAAGTATTGGAAATGAAACCAGCACCGGATATTCCGAATAAATAGACCTGATCAATAATAGGTAATTTTCACAGGAATTAAATCTAAAACTCGCTAAAATCCTTAATGTAATTGGCACTAACTGGCCTTTCATACAGCGGGGTATTTGTGTGAAACAAACTCTATATAATAACAGTATATATGCTTCAGTTAAATTGACATTGTATTTGGAAATTTAGAGATCAGGATGAGTGATTAATTTAACAATTTCCGTCGATTTCCAGGATGAATTTTTGAAATATGTTCTTTTCATGATATAAATCTTTTTTTTTCATCGCATGAATCCTTTGTGGAAAACATTGGCAAACTCGACACGTTGATCACATATCGACTTTCGTAATATTTTTCACTTATAATCTAAAATCCCATAAAGTATCCACCAGATGAATTCGAAACCAATTTCAATCTAATTTACTGTTAGGTCATTTAGACATGTTGTCATTTCGGTTTGGTTCCATACCAGCACATCCGTAAAACATACATTTTCTTGAATTTTTTTCAATTTATTTTACGTTATTATTTATAAGGGTTTGGTGATTGAACCATTAAAAATTGCAATAGTCCACCCATATACCGGCTTTGTAGTTTTCTTTACATATCTCTATCTAATAAAACCTCGAACCCACTTTTTAATAGTTTTTTCATTTGTAAATTTGAATGCAAGAATATTTCAGTAACATCCAATGACAATTGACTATGAGCACCTGTTGTAATCACATTTTGGTTTTATATCGGCACGTCTATCACAATGTTATTGATTTTTCCAAAAGCTTATGATAATGATTTTTATGTTTATATTCTGATAGAAATTATAACAAATCTTATTTTTATCATCAAAATATGCTATTATTATCCAGTGAGATCTCGATTTTCGGTGAATCAGAAAAAATTGCAAAAACAAAAAATTTAACATGTATAAAATCTATTTTCAGAATTTTTAGTTAATTAGAATATCTGAAAAGCACTTTTGCCAATTTTGTTGGTGCTGTTTTCATTAAATCATCGAGCTTTATTAAAATAAAATTATCCAATGTTCAATATTTTCGGCATAGTTGTCTAATGAATGAATACCATAATAGGCATTTTTCTGAATTTCCTTTTTTTAGTATTGCAATGTGATTATTCGTAATGTGTAGTAGTGTACTATTAGAGATAATTGATTTTTCTCATTACTTGAATTGGTTTCAACGGTATTTTCTCTAAATCCATTTTCAATTGACACCTGGTCTGAAATTTTATTGTCAGCCTATATACTAATATCTAAGATTTCGATTCAACATTACTATTTTAGTTTTTACTCTTTTTGTTTTTTTTCTTCTCAAATTATTTTGATGGCCGAAAAAAATAATAAATAATAGTAAATTTAAAAATGTGGAAACGTATTTTTTTATAATAATATTGATTGGTAGAAGGAAGTTTGATAGTAAAACGAATGAGCATATTATTGGAGGAAATCTTTTAAAACGAAATAACTAATCAATAGAAAATATATATTAGATGCTCTGTTGATATTTTTCAATATGAAGAAAGCCATGTCAAAATCGACGATTGGAATCATTGAAAAACCTTTTAAAATCCTAGCATTCTTAACCAAGATTTTAATCCGTAACAACTTTTAGATTTCTTAATAATCAAAAACGTAATTACAATAACGCGTCGGAGCACAAAGAATTCCCATTGAAAATTCTCGTTGAATGAGTTGAAAGTAATACAGCATTAGTGAGATTGAATCGTTGCCAGATGGTCACAAGATCATATCTCAATTATTAGTATACAAACATAAGTGGTCCCTAAGACAATTGATTATTTCATTTTATTGTTCTTTTCCCGGTTTACTTTTATCGACTTTTCTTTCCTTGTTTTGATATTATTAAATATATTTTCGATTCAGTTTCTTTAATAACCATAGTGCTGAAAACTTTTAAGATTTAGTTCTATTTGAATAAAAAGCGTCGATCTTCAATTCAAAATAATGAAAAAGAACTCTAACATCGTATAACTAACATGAATTTTTTTTGGATTACAAATTAAAATTCTTTTTATTTTAACGGCTTTTAGTGACAAGTAGAAATTTTGATTGTTTGAAAATGCTTCGTGTAGTGGATCTCGTTTGATATCATCTCGTGTGTACCAGGAAAAATAGTGACTTTCATCGACTTTATTGATAAACTAATAAAAATAAATTATAAAGTGATAAAAACATTATTTAATATTTAACACTGGAGGAACGAAACATTTTTGATTCATTGAAAACTAAAGTGGTATATATTCCAAGCTATAATTAGTCGAACCGTAATTATCGATTTGTCTTTGTATTCTGTTTGTGGAAAATTATAAATGGTTGTGGTGTAAATTGCATAATATTTTCCACATAATCCAGCCAATCAAAATTAACCACAATCGTTAAGTGGTATGAAACATTTCAGCGAACGAAATGTAAAAGTAATAAACAGTGAATGGATTTTTTATTTTGGTGACATCAATAGGGTTCACTTTGAACTTATCATATAGATTTATCAATTTGTTTTCAAATACTTTCACATCAATGACCAAGGTGTTTTTTGAACACTATCAAAATGAACTGCACTTTAATCAATAAAATTGGTCAAAAGATGATGTTGAAAGCCTTTAATTATATTTCATGTAATTCATTTTGAATGTCAACTGGCTGATATTGTTGTTCTGCCATTCACTGTATACAATTTTAACGCCTCTAAACGCTATTTTTCAATAATGATTCGATTTTTTATCAATATCTTTTTCAGGATTCTCAAGTGAAAAATATGCGAGGAGTGAATTTTTTGATTCTCTTTGTCATTGCTTGCATGTTTTTCTTTGTACAAATCAGTTTATTCTTTTATCACATCTACCTCACGATGAATAATTTGACAACCTTGGGTAAATTTTTAAATCCATTGCATAATTATTGATCAATCGATTTCTTTTTTCCAACAAATCAGAATCCATGCGAAAGAGCGTCTTTCAAGATCCAGATATAATTTCTTTCAATTTGGGAATATTTGATAATTTGAAAGAGTTGCTAGGAGATAATGTTCTCTGTTGGTTCTTACCTGTTTATAGCAGGTGGGTAGATTGTTTTTTTTATTAGATTCGATTATCAATATTGATTTCAATTAGCCGCGGTGATGGTATTGTCTACCCTGTCAGACGAAAGCCAATTGACTATCATTCTCTTGAAGATCATTGATGATTTTTTTTGTCCGAGATTGATAGACCATTCATTGTTATTATGGTGGCTATTTTATGTATAAAATCCCACATATAGTGTTGTGTTTTCCATCTATGATAATGATATGCTGATTTTTCAAATGGTCGATATGGACAAATTTTCTATCATTTTATTTGTATATTTGAATTTAGATATTGCTTGCTATGCTATGGTGCGGGCGAATTTTAATGATTTAAAATGTCATTGTTTTCTCTTCTTTTTATATGGTTTTCAAAGGGAAATATTTATTGGTATTTAGATATGTAAAATTGCCCTGTGGCCTGACAATCACTGAAGTGAAAATGGGCCGTGTTTGGTGTAGTTTAATATCATTTATTCATAACGCATAACTTCTGGGAATGTGGGTTGCGAATCTTAATTTACAGGTCACAGGAATTTTAATTTAGACAGTAATTTCTTCAGAGAAACGATCGAAAATGAATTAATAACCAATATAGTGACACTATGGAAATACAGTTTTGAGATAGAACAATGAACGAAATATAAAACAAACTCATTTATGGGAATGAATCATTTTAATAAAATTGATTGGTCGAAAGGAAAAGCAAAATCAATACAAAAGCATTGTTGTGGTAAATGGAAGTATTCTAATTTCTGAGAAATAAAAGCCATTTTTATTGCCCACTAATTATGGATTTCAAGTTTAAAATGTTTTGCACAATTCTAACATATTGGGCAACGTTTTTGTCCCAATACTTTGGTATCACCAAAAGTTTTGTTATGTCTCAGTAATTTCTTTGAATCTGCTTACTAAATGGTATTTCAACTCTTCGTGAAAGATGATAAATACAATAAGCATATTTTTTTGGTCGGCAATTTATAGAAATCTCTATGCCCTAGGTTTTGTACTAAAAGAATCGGCAATGAATACTTGAATTATGTAAAAAAATATGTAGAACTCATCACGATATGATAATTAATATAGTTTTAAAATTGGTTTCGTAATTTGAAGTTATAAATAAATGTAAAATAAAAAGGATTAGATTACAGTTAAATTTGATATAAATATTCACTAATCTATAACAAGATTCATCTGTACAATAAACGGACTTAATAGTTCGATGTGTGGAGATCCGATGCGTACGTCATCTTTAAAACGAATGATTATCTAAATAAAGTAATTTATGAAACTAAAATAAAAATAAAGTTAAATTAGCTACAAACAAAGCAAAAATAAATAAACTATTAAACAAATAAGTTTGAAAAAGAACAAACAATTAATTAATCGAATTTTGGTATCTGTGCTATGTTAAAAAGCAAATCAACCAATTTGCCAAATAAAGATAACGCAACAATTCCACAATAAAAAGACTCTTGACCTTCACAAACACCAAAGAAAATAATTCTGGCTCAAAAAATAATTTATCTTTGCAAAAACAGAACAAAATAATCACGGGCAAGGGCCTTATCAGCAAATTAAATATTTATATAAGCTGTAGGTTGTAGTCAAAAAATTAAGCTCAATATTTACTACGAAGTGCCCATACAGACTGTTATCTCTTAATGGAACACGAATACTTTGGTAATTAACGTCTACGATATTTATTTTCCTTTAAGTCATCGTAGCTAACCATATAACTGATACATATATTCTCATTGAACAGGACTCAGAGTTAGATAATGGAGATGAATAATTGTGAAAGGATAAGGAGTTTGTACTTTGCTAATATTAGTCAGATAAAACATGAAAGCAACATCTTATGTTTTTCCAGGTTATGCAAAAACATTTAATTTTCAAACTCTCTTTTCAAATTGTTAATCATGAGAGCACAGTATACAATAGCTTATGCACTATATTCTCACACACTTGCCATGAAGTATTTCAATTGAGAATTCTGACTTTAATCGTTGATAATATATTTTGGTCTAATTATTCGTATTATTATTATTGATATTATTTTATAGTAGCGATTATTGAAATAGTATTTTGATATATTTACCTGGGGTTAGTTACACTAATTTTTTGACTGGGATAGTGCTTTAATAACCAAATACTGTTACTACTTAAGACCTATAACTCATAAAGCAAGAATATTTTGAGGTAGTCACAGTCATACATTTTTTGCTAATAAAATTGGTTATTTCGTTATTATCTCCTTAATTAAGATATTATTCTCCTAATCGTCTATATTTCATATTTATTCAATGAAGATTATTACATTTATGTTTCTTATCATCCTTTCAGACACTATGACGTGATGTAAAATAAATCATTTTCGGAGATCAATTAATCAACCCAATTTTAAGCCAATTACCATTTATTTATTAACAGCAAACACAACTTAAATATAACAATATCGTATTTTGGTTTAAAGTGCTGGATATATTAATAATATAATAAATGACATAACAATTTAGTTTGAATCGATATGGTTTTGGCCATTAGCATAACATAATAACTTCTACTTATTCGTATGACACATTTGCTGTTGTTATTTGCTCATTGTATTTGTTGAGTTTAATGCCAATCAATAATGCTTCTCAACAGTCTTTGTAACTTCAGTATAATCGCATTAAATCAGTAAAATGATTTAGAAATTATTTGTCAAAACAATAAAAAAATCTAATCTAAAAAATGTAATAAACAGACGCAGTGAAATTCCGTCAACATATACAATTGTGCCCTTGATTATGAAAGTGGTATAATTCACATATTTCTTATTTGGAAATATTAAGGATTTGCATGTTAAAGAATTAAAAAATATTTGTGTATTCGATTGATAGCATTATTACTATTTTTCAGAATTAGCTAAAATGGTATCAACAGAGTTTGAATGTGTTTAAAAACTATGTATAAATAAATTTTTATGAAATTCTAACATTAAAAGGTTTTCCATCGGTGTCCGTTAATAATAATTCATACGTCGGTGGATTCCCACATCTTGTAAATGAATTGTGATTCCTTATAATCATATAAATCGACATCATAAATGAAAACCTTTAATTAATAAAATAATATGATTTGAAACCCGTCTATAAATGGACTACCTATTAGAATGAACAAAGATTCTCTTAAAAAGTTTGCGCAACTCCCACCACAACAATTAAATATCCACAACGGAACTAACAAGAAAATCCATTGTCAATAAATTAATTTAAATCTCACAGTTCTGCTCGTGGAAGTAATCAAGAGCGAAATTGTTACAAAATATTTCACCAGATCTTATAATTTTACAGAATTATTAAGTCATTCTCTAAAATTTATGATTTCGAATTGATGATTTATTCTCTCTGACATCAAACATCTCATTCATTTTTCTCTACCATTTAGTATTTATATTTCGATTGATTTTATCGAAATTTATTCTCACAAATCCAAATCAATTCATCCTCATTCCCAACACTATAACAATGGTCTGATAATTGTGGAAATAGATTGTGTTCAATGTTCTTATTCAGACCAATCGAATCCAACAGCAAATAATGAAATATTTCAACGAATTATCTGCCAATTAAAATCAAGAATCAATTAGTATTTAAATTTATAAAACAATCACGTTCTACAATAGAAAGTTACTCATGAAATCGACCGTTTTAATTGGCGTGGCCATCTTTTTCGGTATTGTTGAAATTGGGTTAGATTTTTATGTGATATTTTTATTTCTTTATATTTTTTTTTAATATTTTTATATTTTTATAATAATAACAATAATAAAAACAATAGTAATAATAATAATAACGATAATAATAGTGATAATAATAATGGTAATAATAATAATGATAATAATAATAATAATAATAATGATAATAATAATAATAATAATAATAATAATGATTATTACTAAAGATTTAATAGCGG
>JBBMOY011929161.1:0-12880 GCA_037951405.1 Platydemus manokwari | reverse complement strand
ATATTGCTTATTTTAAATTCCCTTTTCAAATCCCTTATCTAAATATAAGAATAAGAAAATGGAAAGACAAGAAAGAACATGTTTAAACTGGGACAAGGCTCACCGTACCTAAAAAGGCTCAGTCAAAGCAGAAAACTCCCCTATAAAAACTCATTAGAATAATGACGATACTGGCCACTACCTTTATACATTTAAAAAAGGAAACACACCTAGCAACCAATAAATAGCCAGTGTAGAACCCTACACCTAGTTGACTAAGCCATATAACATTATAAAAAATACATACCATTGGTTATGTTGTAAGTACTGATATTGTTTAGGTAATTTTTTCCTGCGAAGAAATCTTCAACAGGAACTCCATCATTATATTGATTAGATTGTTGTAATTGTTTGATAAAACATAGATATGAATCAATGAAATCAATAAATAAAAAGTTAGAAATATTTACACACATCTTTCCCAAGCTAAAAACACTATTGATAATGACAGATGTTTGATCAAGAAATCACATATAACAATAATAAATACTTATTGACGTTTCCATGTGGTGGGGATCTAACATAAATGAATTACAACACTGACAATCAGAATCAAAAATAGAAAATAAAGAAATCCAAGTGAAAAATGAATAAAAATATTATGAAAATTATGAGATATTTTAAATGAATTAAATTTCTTAATTCTAATTTAATTCTAATTTAATTCTAATTTAATTCTAATTTAATTCTAATTTAATTCTAATTATATATAAAATCATAATTATATAAAATTAAATTTATTTGTTTAAATATTAGTATTGAAATAGATTTTTAGTGTCTTGACTTTTCAGTTCGTTTTTAAATATGTGGTTTCTAAAATAGTAGCGGCTAAAAAAAATAATAATTGAAATTAATAAAAGATGAGGTTCGATATTTGATCTTGTATATCAAACAAGAATTATAATGATATTTGATTGGAGAACATTGGAGAAATACTTGATCATTGTAAAAAGTAATAATGAAAAGTGCTTTCATTTATCGTGAAGGAAAATGACTTTTATATCGTCAAAATTAATATCATTTCATCGAGTTTATTTGTGTTTTATAGGGTTTTTTTTTATAAAAATACCGAAGATAGGTGAAATGATCTATCAAAAATGAAAACGATATTGTTTAATAGTTTTCGATTTGTTATAGAAGAAAGGAGACACAAAAATTAGTGAAACTAAGAAATTCTACAATGTCATTGGGTCAAAGGGTATTGAAGGAATTGGGTTGTGGTGATGATTGGGTTTTTTAACGGTATATAAATTACTGCTTCTACTGAAAGTTTAATTAGTTTTCTTTGCTATCATTCGTTAGTGAATGAATGAAATTCATCAATTATTTAATCAATACCAGATTAATTAGTTATCGTGTTATGAGTAATAATAAAAAATACATGTTAATAGCAAATTGAACTTATATTGGTCTTTTTTGTCCAGAAAAACCCAGTGATTGGAACTAATGGCACCAACTTTGGTATTAATAAAACCAAGGAAATAATGGAATAGTAGATAGCTAGAAAATGCTAGAGGAATTTTGCAGACATATTATTAACTCTTTCTTCTTCAAAATCACATAGATATGAATTTTAAATTTACTCTTTTTGTCTCAATGATTTCAATTGCTATGATCGTGAAAGATTCAAATAATTCTAGATATTCCATTTAAAAATTTTTTACATATAATTTTCATATATAATAAATTCTAATTGTTGAATTGTAAAACAAAAATTTAGATCTGAAAATCTATATTAACTAAAATAATACATCCAAAGTCTCAATAACAATAACAATAACAAATCTTTACATAGTTCACAAGAAAATCACTCAGGACGGGATCAGTGTCAGAAATTCAAAAACAAAATGAAGAGTAATGAAAAAAACTTATTATTGAAATCACATATGAGCAAAGCATTGAAGCTACTCACCAAAAAAGTCTGGCAGAAATCCATGGAATTCAACCTCTTTTATAGTCCTATTGGGTGAGCCTGCTTGATGTCACGAATCGTTTTCTATATGCTAAATTTGTTCATGGATCGATTTACTTGAGATTTTCCTTATATCTCTCGAGCCAATGGCAAATATTTGAGCTTTCTGCCGTTTGTAGGTATGTACCTGTTGATTATTAGCTTTTAAATATAGATTAACATTAGAATGCATCTAATTGGTTAACGGCACGTGTTTATCGTGTCTGTGTGTATTGATCCTTTTTAGTGGCCTTTTCTTAGTTCTTGGGACCCTTTTGATTGATTTGTGATATACCCAACATAATGAACGAATTTTAAAAGTTAATTATTATAACTTGGGTGAATATGAATATTTTGTTTGAAAAATGGGTTAATGAAATAAAAAATAAATTAATAAAATATGGATTAAAAAATAAATATTTTTCAAAATTTTGTAGGCATTAATTTCAACACAAAGAAATAATCAGAAACAGATTGATCTCAAGGAAAGATTTAAAGATTGTTTTTAATAGAGTCATCGAATTGACACCAGATAATGATATAAATATCCAATTCATTCAAAAGAGAATCACAAAATTATCTGGAAACAAATTTTCGGAATCCGTTAGAGAAAATGATTTGAAGAGTATTTCCTTTCAAGAAATACTTCTATTGTTTGAAAGATGTTCACGAGAGCACAATAAATAATTCATTTCTACAGATTTAGATCCACCTAGAAACCATATTGTGTATCTAGATATTTTTATGGTATAAATAAATATATAAAATCTGCACAAGATAATTGCGGTTGTTCCGCCCCTTTGAAATATTTACCATACAACATTCATGAATACAAGAAACCAACTCATATAATTATAATAATTTTATTTTATATTCAGCACTGAGATAAAATAGTTGTTTTCGATATCAATCATTACATTAAAATCAATCTCAAACAATCTTTAATTTTTCGTTGAATGTATTTTCTGAAGATAATCATCTGAACCTGGTAATATGTAACTAGGCCATTGAGTGATCTACTAAAAATGGACCAAAAATTAGACTTCAGTTGTTGTTATCAATGACTCGAATAAAGAAATTAAATATTTCAACCTCGACACATGAATGATTTTGCTAGAAATTATTCACACAATTTAATCACGATCACCAAATGTAATTTTATTGGAGTTTTAAATATTAGATTTTTATTTATCTAAAGTATCTTGTACAGCAATGATACCAGTTAATAAAAAATCAAGTTGGGGATTAAATTTTACAGTTCCTTTAAAAATAGATGAAAGAAATAAATTGGAAATTTGTGATGTCGTTTATTGTGTATAATTTTGTTCAAAACATTAATAATAACAACAATTTTAGTAATTCTTGTGAATATTAAAATAAAATGCATGATGTATCACCTGGAGCTAATTATCCAATGGGCGAACCCAAACCCATTGAAGAGACTAACAACAAAACCATTGAAAAATATCCAACTCTCCGGGATGAGATTAAGAAGAAAATACCTAACTATATAGTGGAACTTTTCACTTATAGTTGGAACATGGATTAAAGAGGATGATGGTATCCTACGGAAATTTGGACTTTCACAGCGGCCAATCCATAAAATCGCAATGAATTGCATAAAATCTAATATCTCAACATCCTACCTCCAATGGCAATTCCACTCAGGCCAAAAGAGTCCGGGAAAATCAAAAAATTACAAATCAAAGATTGGGAAACAACAATGAATTCAGAAGATTATGAGATCTAATCGGACGTGACACAGATAAAATGCGAAGTATGATGTTATAGAGTCGATCATTTGAAACACTAATTTATTAAGTCCGTTTTATCTGGCTATCTTATTAACCATTGTTTTAAATAAATATTCGTTTTTTTTTTGTTTTTTTACTTTTTTTATTTGGCAATATTATTAACTGTATCCATGAAATTGTTGGTGTTGATAAAATTAATATATCGCAAGTTGATGTTAATAAAATCCAATTTTCTAAATGTATCATATAATGTAAAGCTAAAATGTGAATTTGTATTAGAATTATGACATTTATTACCTTGGTATCTGTTATACCACTTAACTATAATATTTACGTATCCTCAATATATTTACCTGAAGATAAATAAATATTGCAGATATCACAACAATAAACATTGAATATTCGACTATAAGTGGTGGTGTTATTTCTGATTTTTAAATTCGTTATATTTGATTTAGGATTCTCAATGCTTCTATTAAAAGTTATTAAAATTTTCTTCAGAATCCTCGTCACTTACTGACAAAAAATTGTTCTATATAAATAGAACAGACGTCAACTTATCACTAAAATATCCGTCAATTGAGATGATTTACAAATCCACGTCTGTTGAAAATACTTTGTAATTTCATCTGCATTGACATCTGGAGCAGTCATGATATATAAAAAACAATTTTTGAGATAATCTATGAGATTATTATTGTTTTTAAGGTTGAAGAATGAGCAGATTTATACAAAATTCAAACTGAAATGATAATTATAAGATATAAAGCAATGTTGACACTTTAAAATTCTTGGTCCAAAATTTTAAAATTTTAAATTCAAGCTGTTAAAGGGTTTGAAAAAAGTTAAAATTTAAGTAACAGAATAGCAATGATAATTATAATAATAAATAATATATAAAACAGTTAAAGATCGATATGAGAAAATGATAGATAGCTCAGTCAGAAGAAGAGAATTTAGTATGAAAATACTAAAAAATGGAGAATATTTTGATCAAACAAACTTTTATGGTTGACTTTCTTAGATTCGTGTTGAAATTAATATTTAATCCATTGGTAGCGGCTAACAATTATGATGTTAAACGGAACAATATGTTATCACCAAATTTAAAATCATCATTGAAGATGTTTATTGGTGAGAGTTATACATTGAAATGGGACTTGATTTGATAACATAGAGCCGTACATAGGAAAAATACTTTTTTTGGAAGAGTTTGTTAATTTGATAAGATAAATTATAATCTTATTTAGAAATTAAAGGAAAACAATATGATTTGCTAAAATAAAAAAATTCAAATCCAAAATAGAAATATCTTCGAAATTTCAAGTGTTCAGTATCGAATTTCTTTAAATGAGAAATTGACTATCTATTACCGTGTGGGTGACGTGGAAAAATAAATAAAATTTGCAGATATAATGTTTGATTTTTCGTATTTATTAATAACTTAAAATAAGAATATCATTCCAGTGACATTGTTAAAAACACGAAAACTAGTTAAAGAATAAATAAAGTTTCTGGAAAATGATATTTTGATTTCCACAGGAAAGGTCAGGCCGAAATCGATCACAAGAAATAACCAAAATATTTTTTATTGAAAAACAAAAGAATTCATAAAATATCATCTTGATTTAAAACAATAATAATAATCCACTACAAAAATGTTTTTTTTCTGTTCAAGTGCCTCAGTTCATTCAAGATTTTATTGAGATTATTTCTAGAGCCTTCTCTTGTAGCCTAAATCACACAAACTATAGATTCGATAGCGAAATTTTTTCATTGTAAACAAGTACGGCATCGGTGTGAGAACACTGTTCATTGTAACAAAAAATGTGCCAATTCTTTGAAGATAACTGCCCGGTGGGTAATGAACAATACCCCAACTGTTCAATAAATACCAATTGCTATCAAAGAAAAATGTCACGATAAAAATAACGGTAACGGAAAATGTTGCAATCGTCAATCGGCGAGTATTTCTCAGTTGGTTTCTATCGGAATTGTTCATTAATGGTGAAATTGATCGTCTCAGATGGGCGATAATTCGGCAATATATAATTATTAGATAGATCATGGGCAATAAAAATATACTCAAATACCAAACGACAGAACAAAACGAAATAAATCGAGCAAACGATATTCCTTCAAATGCAAGCAAATTGTAGCAAGTTTCGTTTTGGATTCTAACTTGATATAAAGCCGGTAATGGTATAAAAATGCTCATCATGGTAATAAATATTGTTATTCCTACAATAAAACGCCTCCTGTTGGAGCGATAATGTAATGGGTGTAAGACTGCCAAATACCTATCGGTGGCCGTGCCGACTATATTTTGAACACTGGCTTCAATGAATATCCATATTGGGTATTGGCTGGACCATATTTTGCAGATGATGTAACTAATTGCGTCATCCTGAGCTACAGTTTTTACTGAGGGTAATACAAACAGCAGTAACATTGACAGACATACCAAACCATCAAATACACTTTGGTTTACTATTAAAATTGTCATTGTGAGACTTCGCAAAGGTCTTTTGAAAATTGTGAATGCGAATAATGAATTTAATAAAATACCGATAACCAAAACCATTATTTGAAGAACTTTTAAAGAATCCATTTCCCACCAAATCAATTCATACCGCATTTGAAAAGATGTTTATTGTTGATAAAAAGTGCCGTTTTGACTTTCAGATCAAATCGATGGGCTCGATGAGTGGGAAGGCAGATAATTGCATAATATTGTCAGCTAATTGTTTTCTTCAGACGAACATTGAGTTGTTGATTTAAACGAAACATTGAAAACAGAATTATATCGAATAGATTTTCAAGCATGTTCGGCTGTATTTATTCAAGAATGTCATTATTTATTTATTTTGCTTTTAATATCATGGAAAGAAAGTAAACATTCTTGTATGTGTGTACATCCATAATTTCAATAATTTATTAAAAATGATGTTAAGAGAACACGCAATGCAGTACATTTGTTTCTCATAAATAAATAATCCTCATCCCATCAATACGTTTCCAAATTACATAATAATTTAGAATGTTTCAAATGAAGATGAACAGATAGTACATCAATAGATCACGCAGCTCTCTTAATTTTCTTATTGTTATTTAGAATCACATCATTTTGACAGTTTTTTGTTTGATATTCTGCTTTCAATTGCGTTATTTATTGTAGAAAATTGACTTTGGAATGGATTGTATTTGTGGATTTTGATATCAGTTTCATTATAAGTGAAATTTGATTGGTTTGAGTATTGATAGCATTTTCAAACAGCATCGGATATAGAGGCTATTGGAATGTGGACGCTTAAGTTTGAATTGAAGAGTTAAGATAGGAAAATGGAGATGAACGATTAAGATAATTAATGAAGAAATCACAGAGACCGTTGTTTTCCGAAATGTACAAAAATAAAACATAAAATATATAATTTTCTAAATGAAAGAAATGACCGATTTAAAACCGATATGAAAAATTCTGAAAAGTATTGTCCAGCGAAGTCAAGGTCATTTCTAATAAATATACACAGGAAATGCCAAGGATACTGGTTTATGTAATAGATATATCGTTGCTTAATCCAATTTTTCAATCTAGAAAACAGATGTGAAGGAGCGTATGATTTAATAAAAGTAATTAAAATAGACTGTGCTGGCTGTCACAGTTTCATTTCATGCGGGTTGGAAACGATTTTAAGAAGCCAACAAAAAAAGTATATTTCGTTAAAATATCCAAACGATTTTTTCAATTATATTTAGATTTTTAAAAAAATTTAATTATTTAAGAATTAAATGTCAAAACTTTAAACTCCTCACAAACTGTATTTCTCTTTCCAACAATATAAATTTACGATATCCGAAAACTGTGAGACTTTAATAATGAAATTGCAGATATAAATATATAATTATCTTATTGGAGAATACTATCGTCATCAATTTCATTAAAATAAAAATAATAGAAGAGCAATGAAGTCGGGAAAACATATTATTTGCCAGAATTTCATTTAAAACTAATAATATATCAACAAAATTTTGATGTGTAGCTTTTTAAAGAAAAAAATAAAACTGTTCCAATTGTTGTGGTCAATGTTCGAAAGTATTTGTTGGGCATTTACTTCGGAATACTTGGTATTCATGAATACCGCTTTCTATGTACGTTAAAATCATTTTTATGTAAAAAAACTTCATCGTTTTAAGTAAATTAGACAAAATACATTTGAAAATTTAAAAAATTAATTTAAATTTCGAGAAATAATTTTCCCAGATTCCGAAAAAATGCAAATCCCTTGAATGGATGCTGATTTGGATTTCGACTTTTCTTATTCATGAAACTGATTTGTGAAGCTCTGTTTAATGGATTCAATAGACTATTATTACTTATTATCGAGTCTGTTTCTTTTATAACGTGAATAATAACAAGAAAAATGTTGGAAACATTGGAAATAATTCGTGGGAAAGAATACAACCAACGAAAGAAAGATTTAGAATTGATAATGATAAATGAGATTGAGTGTGAAGAATTCTCTTTACTAAAGACCTGCGAAAAATGAAAATTATTTAAATAATATTCCAGTAAATGCAGTGCAACCTGAACGAGCTTTAGAGCGAAATACACATTCCCTAGTTGCAAGCTTGTGATCAGAGTTTGATCGACAATCATTACTTCAAAAAACCTTGGTACAAAATGAACCTAACCAAATTTAGAATAATATTCAATGATCGGTGAAACCACCACAGCATAATGTCATCGTAACAATGCCACAGCTAGATTCCTATCATCAAGATTGTGAGGTTTTATTATAAATACGATAAATAATTAAAATTCATTGGATTAATATGATTAAAAATTGAGCCAAAAGATATTTTTAAAAAACCACATTAAAAATTAATATACCAAATAAATATTTACAAAAAGATCTTGTTTAAAAAATGCTGTCAAACTCTCGGTTTTAAAATTAATTAACTTCATTTGGTGTCGTGTATTTACAGTTCGTTTTCGCTGCGTATTTTATAAAGTAATGGCGGCTTACAGGAATGTTAGGCCAATTTCGAAATATTTGTGTCCGAAAGTTTTTTCAAAATCTATATAAATTCTAAAGTGAAATTTATGTATAAATGTAACAGCAGCAATTTAGTTTTGGACTCTTCAAACACTGAAAACACTTATAATGGACTCAAGCTAATAATTTTAATCCAAAATCATGTAAAAAAACGAATAGGATTCAGTCACAATTTCCAATATTAATTTGAATACATTACGTCATTATGTACTCTTGACATAATCAAATACTGCATCGCACTGGTGCTCAACTTAATATTTCATGGACATTAAGTTGATGAGCAAAATCAGAACGCATGGGATTTGAAATATCTTTCAGTGATTGACTAAGGTCCACGTTACTGCATCAAACTCTTTGATAGAATCCCTCGTTATCAGAAACAGTAGAATGAAGAATAGGATCTCCAAACACACAACTTGCACTGGAAATATCAATAGAAAAAGTCAATGCAGGTGGAGAAATATCTATTCAATAACTGAGAGGTCCGATTTCTTGAAAAATCTCCTAGAACTCCCTTAGGTGGTTTGAGGGCATTTGTCGGAGTCGTCATTGCTATTTAAAACTCAGATTACTGGATTTTTACAAATTGCTTTATTGATTAACTTAAGAATAGCTATTTAAAACAAAATGAAATGAAGCAATAATAATAACCATAATAGCAATAATGGAAAATAAGCATGTAGCATCGAAACACATAAACTCATGTTAAATTACTGTAAATCACAAAAAAGAAAAACCAGTGACAATAGGAATTATTATAGGAAATTCAAACTAAACAAACACAAGTAACATCTATTGAAAAATTCATAATAAAGGAGTTGAGTAGAAGAAAATAATTCAAAATGACAAAAGAAAAATCACTGAAATGAAGCATCATCAAGCAAGAAATTTACAAACATTAAAATGACTAAACTTCTCTTATTATGATAGAGTTATGGAAATTCGACGTGATTAGGATATTACTATCTTTCTAAAATTATATCTCTATAAAACTTTTTGACTGAAGTTGTCATCACTAAGAGTTATTACTAATATTATTGTTACTGCAAACATCAGGAACGCATAACTTGTAATATTTTTAACATCTGTTTCTGTAATCCTGTTGATTGAAAATATTTTAAAGAGACTTGTTCTTCATATTTATGTTGAAGATTGGAGATAACCCATTTCAACCTTATACCATTTTATGCCATTTTATACAACCCTCTGTATTACTGATCTCATTGTAGTCTCAATTTTTAGTTTGAATTTGAATAGTCGACACCGGCAATAGTCAATAGCATTAAAATCAATTCTGTTCAAAAAATACAACTCAAACATAAAAATACACACCATTAAAATTGTTCTTGCCTAAAGCATTGAATTGTTGCGATTTCTAATTACCAGTGGTTTTTCACAAGTGAGTTTATTTTATGATGATTTACTAAAGGTCCTTGAAAAACGCTATACTCAATAAAATGGATTACATAAATCTCAATCAATAAAAATAAGACAATCGGTTCAAAGTTAATTAATAAATCACAAAGTACCGCTTAATAGAAAAAATGATCGCAAAGAGCAATAAATCTATTGAAAGAACAAAATAAAAATCAAGTTGGTATCCACCCGAATAACACTTGAATTTAATTGAAGAAGGATTTGTCACATAATTTAAAGTGAGAAACAAGGCGAGTTCAACTAGTCTTGATTATTTCTTGCAATAAAATTTGATGTCCAGAAAAATCGAAGATATTCACAGTGTGGTTGGTATAGATTTCATAGTAGGATTGAGAGAAGTACTTAAACACTTTAGAGATTATTAAAGCATCATTTATTAATCATAAATTTGAATGAATTATTAATACAGCAGCTGCGAAGAAATCTTTGTCCGACATAACTCAACTAGTATTGAATATCAATGTTGAGATATTTTATATCAATACTTTAGTAAATATATTTATAAAAGTTGTTCGCTATATTCTTCATACCTTTGGGCCATCAACATCATTTGAGAAACCCCTATAGTTCAGTCATGGGATTTTTTAGCCGTTGTATTTGAAAGAATTTCTTTTAATTTTCACTTGAAATTGTTACATCAATAACATTCCAGTCTAATATTGAGAGAATAAGTCATTATATAAAGCAGAGTCGACTTATCTTTAATACTACTATTGATACGATAAGTATAATTGAATTATCTTTCCAAGTAATTCATCAAAGAGATAAATTCACTAATCGTTATTACTTTAAATTGATGAGTCTTTTCTTAATTTTTAATCTTTAAAGTAAGAGTTAGACCAGTGGTTTCCAACCCTTTTGCTGAAGAGGAACCCAATGGAAACATTCCTCTGGCTCAAAGAAACACTGTGTAATAATTTAATTGTGTTATGCAGAAAGCTACATTTATTTGTTTACATGTTATCAAAGTATTTATGTTCAGAGTACGGCATATGTTTGTTGATGAAATGAGAATAAAATTGTACATGTTTGAATAAAATAAATTTATTCTTATCAAAAACTCATTGGGAAATTTGAGCTTGGTGTTTCTTGCGCAATTCTTTAACATTCAGTCATGGTTTTGACAGACACATGAAGTTCGTCTTCCATCGACAGCAATTGTGCTCGTTTCTTGTGTTTGATGGTTGTCAGAGATGAAAATCCAAATTCACAAAAATATGAAGTTGAAAATTACACAATAGGTCGTAGCGCTTTCTGGGTAATTGTAGGACAATCCTTTTGAACCAGCAACCGAAATGTATTAAAGCAAACCTAATAGCGCAGGACAAAGTGATCTTTCAAATGTAGCGAGTTTAATTATGTTAGATCTAGTATATTTAAACAATAAATAATAATAATAAAATAATAATGAAATAATAATAATAAAATAGATTTTCGAAATCGAATTTAACATGTTGTTTATTTGTTCGTTGTTCTAATTTAGAAGTTTAGAAATTGCAGAACCCATGCAGTGTACTGAGTTAGACGCTCACTATTCAAACAATAGATAATAATTATAATTATTCGACAGGTGAAAACAACAAAAATTTAAATTTCATGTCTATATTAAGTTATTTATAACACTAAACTTAAATTCTTCTACGAACCAAGTATCTGTGGAATAATTATCTAATAATTATCTCCAGCTCCATTCATAAAGAGACTACATAAGCTCTATCAACGCTGGTATCATTTGAAACACTATGTGCGTCCAAATCGAAATCCTATGACTTATTTTTAGTTTATCAGTAACATATTTAATTATTAATTTTTCTTTATTATCTTTATTAATAACTTGTTCTTTTGTCATTGTAATTATAACTGATGTGATAATAATTATTATTTGTATTATAATTTACCTGATGAGGACATAATGAGCGACTTAACATAAAACAGCGTTTTCCTTTCATGACAGAAAATAAATGCTTTCATATATTTAATTAATTAATAGACATTTATTGAATTCCTATAAAATTATCAAATCAGTCAATAAACATGCATTTCATGGCTATTTAATTTTATAATTAAATTTTAAATAACTATGTGATTTAATTAAGATAAACATTAGTTTGTGATTGAAATATTAACTCAAAATTAAGAAGACAAATTTAAGGCAATCGTAACGGAAGTGTTCTCTCAGTTGTTATAGAGGGTGTGTTTGTGAAAGGATAGATTATATTTGTTCAAAGATATTTATGAACATTTTGAAGAGTTGCTTTGGATTCTCACAAAATGAAGATTGTCTAATACGAGTTCATTGAATTTAAAACAATTGTATAGAATTATTACACATATGTATTTTCCAATTATTAAGAAAAAATATTAAGGTTAAATGTAAATGAGTTGTTTGTAAAAATTATGAGAAAAATATAATTGAAATTGGTTTTAAATGATATCTCACTCAAAAATCGGAGTTCAATAATAATATAGCGATTTAGAGCAGTGGTTTTTAACCAGGGTTCTGCGAAACCACCAGTACACTCCAGGGGTTCCGCAATTTATAAATTTCTAAATTAGAATAACGAGCAAATAAACAACATGCTAAATTCGAAAAACTATTTTAAAATTTTTATTATTTATTGTTTAATATAGTAAATTTAACA
>JBBMOY011928050.1:0-12881 GCA_037951405.1 Platydemus manokwari | reverse complement strand
TTACCCGAGCCTTCTAGCAACAACAACCTCTTATCTGTTTGGAGTCCAGATAAGTTGAAGATTTAGGGTAACCATATAGCGTTAGAAAAGTCTTCTGATCTTACAGCGTTAATCAATATCTTTACAAATTGTGCATTTGTAATCTGATTTTATCTCTATTATATTAACACCCATCAATCTTTAACAAAGTAATTAACAGTTACCATTTTTGCTTGGATTTCTTAAAACGACTTGGTTCAACAGTGCCGTTTAATCATCTCAGTGCATTGCACAGTTCATCGATTTGGACAAAAATCCTGGAACTAGAGATTTCTATCAGTCCTGCTATGGTAATATGCCGAAGCTTAAGATCAAGTACACTGATTAAAATTTCATAGAGTACAACATCAGTGGGGTCTGGTCCGAGTTGAAGTATAATTTCAAGTTGACCAAATCACTTTTATGTTAGGTTCACTTTTAATGTAAACCTCCTGCATAAAAATCTTCTGTACCGTCACCTTTGACTTGATCTTGAATTTTGCTTGTAGTTTAATACTATCAGGAAACTTTAAATCGTTTCTTAGGTCGGGATAGGATCGTGATCTACAACAAAATTTATGATCTCACTGGTATGTGTGACAGAATCACTTTGTTCATATCATAAACGTCAAGATTTTCCGACTGCAACATAATCACTGAACATTCTGGAAACGTTATTATGGATTGTTTTTTTACTTCAGTTACTCTAATCTATCAAACCGGAGTAAAAGGACTTGGTTTCCGGTCATCATTAACAAATGACTGTACAATATTACATAACTTCTACAGGTCGATAATGTTAGGGGTAAATTCTTACAGTACTAATAAACTTAAGCACATACCCACACGTTGTTATAAAGGTCCTAACTACCTGAGTCGTAAGAACAGCAACTACGACACATGTCTCAAACCATTGTGTACCTGTAGTTCACCGGTCTATTTCTCATGTCTCCCAACAAGATCAAGAAGCCTTTAGTACTAGTATTCAAGGGATAATTGGCGGCAATGCCAAACTGTCTAGATTTTAAACATATCAAGCTGTTCGAAAATACAGATGAAGGTCATTTATTTCACAGGGATATTGTTTAAAATGTTAAACTGATTGGCTTATGGTCTGTAGGAAAAAACAACTCATAAATGATAATGTTCACCTCATTATATGAACCAGGATTAAGATTGACTACCAAAATGATTTGTGTTAAGTTGTAATAGATAAACGCATGCAAAGCATCTTCAGTCTTCACAATAATACAAACATAAGAAACGTGTCTAAAGCGAATTCTACATTTCCTAATGACATGTTTCGAGTAAGAATATAATCCACGACAAAGACCTCGTGATGGTCCACAAACAAGAATTGTAGGAAATGATCAACGGTTCCAACATCGCACAATGTTATCAAGGAACTAATTTCTTCAGAATTAATGCTTACAACCCGAATGCTGAGGTGATATGACAGCTTTCGAACCCAAGAATTTAGAAGAAATAATTTTCAAATATTTTTGATTTGGATTTATCTAACATCAGACTTTCGAGATTTTATCATATACGAACAAGATTTAGTGGCAGTTACCAATATTTCTTTGTCTTTATCTTTTCATTTTCTGTTAGTTCATATTTATCGAATGTTGTACGGTATCATGCCGATACTGTTTCCGTATTCCTCTTTTTCCGTTGTTCATATGAAATAACAGTTATGGACATCTTTTCGTTCTCCTCTATTTCACTATCGGAGTATATCATTGATCTTCACATCGTTAATTCTTCTGAATCTCTTGGGTTTTTGCTTTTTGTTTCTCCAAACAATCTCATGCTTGCATTTTACTTCAATATCGCCCACAGCTGAAAAATTATTTTCTGGGATGGTTAAAGTCGGATGTACCAATTAAAAAATATGAATACAATGTCAATATCTGAATGACAGAGACATTATTGACCAAAAATCAATAAAATATTTTTCAATTAATTCAATAATACATTTATTGATTAATAAGATACAAAATTAATACAAAAGCACATTAAAACTGTGCAACTCTTTTATCGTTTATTATTGATTATCGGATTTTTAATGAAAATTTTAGTGGAAAGATAAATGTTAAGAATAAATATATTTAAAAAATACATTTAATTCAATAAAAATTTAAAACAAAACATGTCTAAAATCTCCTTAATTTTATCACAATCTTTGACTACATCACCAACAACGCATTGGAGATATCTATTAGCTTTTGTGGACTTACCAATGACATCATTGATCTGAATATTATTTTATTCATAATTTATCAATACTATTGTAGTACCATCAACATGGACTCATGAGTTTCATTGAGATATTCTGAAGTTATAATGATCAACAGTGGTAAATCATGATGTTTATGTAGATCAAATATTTCAGATAATTTCTCATGTTGATTGGTGAATTCTTCTGACATATTATGAGAATTAGATAATCTTATTATGATCATCAATGATTCCGTGTTTGAGAAATATCTGGGCCAAAATTTTCGCACATCATCGCTGCCTAATAACGATAATTATGAAAATATAATGAAATAATATAACGAAAAATAGAAAAATGAAAAGGTGAGGAAAGGCACTTTGCAGAGAAAGAAATTATTGTATTGATTGATTTCAGACCGAAAACGATGAAACATTTATAAAAATCCTAAGGAAAGAACAACATAATTCAACATAATCATGAGCTATTGAAAACATATCGATTATAAATGTTAAAAACTTGTCCACCGAAAAATATTGAACCATACGGAATTATCCGTAAAAGTTCTTAAAAATTATTATGAAATTCTTCTAAATAATAATTTACGGTGCTATATTTTCCAGTTACTTCGAAATCGTCGTAATTAATCTCCCAGGAAATTGCTCCTAAATGCTGTCAGGCATCAAATCGTTTCGCATAAGTAGATTATGAATTATTTCGATGCACAAGTTTGAAATCTAAAAATTCAAAAAGAGATGCACAAATATCCTTTATATAATCAGATAGCTCTTGAATTTTGCTGCCATAGTAACGAATGGAATTAGTGAAGAGAGATGCTTTTAATTCCAAAAATAACTCTCGAAAAGTTTGCTAATCAAATGTACTCGTGTATTTATCGCCTGTTAATCTGTCATCCTCGTAACGCTCTACACCCATTACAATAAGTGCCTTTCAGACTTTTAATAAAAAATCCAATGACTCTTGATTTGCTCCATTATTCTATTAGTTGGCAATTCAAAAACTCTACAAGGTTTTTAATATTATTTCGATGAAGACTTTGTCGATATAGAACTGTGAAGAGATCACAACAGATGCGTTCAACTCAATATAGGGGAGTATTGCCCGATATAATGGGAAATATAATCTTACACTGAAAAATAGAGATAGCTACTAATCAAGGGAATTTGGATTCAGAAATCTATCAGATATGAGAAAACTCAGTTGAATCAGCAAAACTTGATTTCCTTACAAACTTGTAAACCATTTAATAATTCAAATGACTTAACTCGGCAATAAATTCGAAAACCATATCTAATTAATAAATGATGTGAGCTTTGGCTTATCGTTAAATGGTTTCAACGCCCTATATATAATTATGGACATTAAACGGTATAATTAATTATAATGTTCTTGTATTTATCATGTTTGATTTGAGGCCTGGACCATATGGAAGAGTGCCATGACACACATATTATTAACTGCCATTATATTATAATTATTACATAACAAGTTTGTGACGGTCTGTAGAGCATTTTTATCTTCATTTTACGCGATAATTTATGTTTTATTAACATTACAATTTTATAAAGATTTACACACTGTGAGGATTAATTTTAATTAACTTTGAATAAAAATTTAAACAAAAATTTTTTAATTACTATTTAAAATAGTTTAATAAATTTTATATTTTAAAATTAAATATTTTAAAATTTATATTTGGTTGTTTAAAATGAAGTAATTTTAATATTTATATCTGATTAAGATTGAAAAAAACAGCTCACCAGAAATATGCTTGAAAAATGTTTGATTTGTTATGAAATAAATATTAAGAAAATCGTAATCATGACTTCTTTTGTTGAAACATCAATTGCAAGTGAAGTAGCCGCTACTAACATTTCCAATATAAACCATCCCTCTATGACAACAAAACATCAAGATTCCTGATGAACACATTGATTGTTGAAGACCTGTAAAATTGTTTCTTCCTAATGATAACAAACGAATATAAAATAGATTCGTCGGAATTTATGTTTGTAAAAATGCTGTTATCTCTAAATATTGTCAGTAGTGGTGAGGAAAAGGAGTCAATCGATTGAAATTACCCAGAGTTGGGGTCGAACCATTTATTAGGGATTAAAAAGCTCGGATTATTTTCAAATAATATGAAAACATCACACAATGAAAACCTTTAAATCCAAAAAGTTAACCGAAATTGATGAAAAAATTAAAAAAATCGATAATTGAAAATAATATAGAAACATGATTACCGCCCAATTCTTTTACGTTTAGAATGCAATGGCTCAATTTCACAGCTTTGAGATTGAAGCCTGAAAATAAAATAAAATATTTGTATTAATTTGATGATATTTTTATCAAATATAATGATATTTGGAGAGAATATATTCAACAATTATTCAATTTCTTTTCTGGTATATAAGATATTATACAATATAGTAAGTAATATATAAGATATTAAAATTTTAGAATTAATAATTTCTGATTATAATATAATTTTAGAAAGATCTATACTTACCAATAGTCGGATCAGTCTTGAGATTCTCTTTATTTAAGGCTGCAAGCATTCTAGATTTCCCAACATTAGATACTCCAATCATTGTAATATTGCAAGTTGGAAGATATTTCGTTTCCGGAATGCAGCAAAGACGTTTGTAAATCTGAAAATACAAAATATAATCACAACATTTCTTCGATAAAAATGCATTTTATACGAAAACTTTTAAATATGAAGTTATGAAATGTATTTACATTATACAAAATAATTCTGAAGACACCACAGCAAAGAGAAACATTTTGACCCATGAATTATAAATGTAACATAAATGATGTTTTAAAAGTTTACTGTTATAATATCTTAGATTAAAATGATTTCAACAATATAATGAAACAATTCTAAATAAATACTAATTTAAAGATATATGATATGCCAAAGTAAAAAGTGTTTTCATTATTATATAAATTTTTAAGTTTTACTAAATAATTAAACATTTTATATATTTTAATGAATAAACTGTAAAATGCAAAATACTGAAATATTTTAATTTAAAATTATAATTACAAAACAGTAGAACCCATAATATATATCTAAACTTTAGATTCTAAAATAAAACAAGCTATAATAACGAAAATATTATTATTGCTAGAAAACTTAAGTATACTTTACAGTTTCGGTAATTTATATATTTTTAAATAAGCACTTAACTAAAATTTTTAATTATAATATAAATAATCCAAAGTGATCACTTAATTTTTTATATTTTACTTTCAAAGGATTAGATTCTAGATGATTTCTATTGAATTCTTAACAAATATTATAAATTCATAATAGAGTCCAATTGCACTTGTAATAAGAATAAATATAAAATTAATAATCAAATTTTGACTTTGTTAAATCAGCATAATTCTCCAAACAATGCATTTTTATTAAAACTATTTCCACACTTACATTAATATTAAATACTTTGCAGGATAAATCAGAGTACCTAAATTAATGCCGAACAAGTCAGAATGAAGATTGAGAAAAAGTGGTGAGATGACAACAGTCTGAAGTTGACACAAAAATTCACGGAATAGATGAAGACTATGTGGAGTAAATAGAATTAGAAAATACTAAACCTGGATCAGTAACATGATACGTTAAATTTATTAATTTTTGAACAATTTTGTTAAAAATATTCGCTTATTATATAGATCAATTAATCTCGCTTGTTATTTGGTATCTTTCTTTATTATTTGAGAATTAAATTATCATTAGAATATTTAAATAAACTATAAAAAAATCAGCCTTGTTAAAATCTAAGAAAATAAAATATAATACACAAAAACACCGTAGCAAAATAAATAATTAAATTAAAATAAAAAAATTAGAAAAAAAATTGGCAGATGAAATATCAAAGAAAATTAGAATATTATAAATGATTAAAGGAAATCAATGTTATTTAAAACTTAAAAAATTCAATGAATAAAATAAATCATTAGAAATTAACCATAAAAATCAGTGTAAACTGGAGACATAAAAAGAACTAGAAAGAAATCCAGAAAAGGTAAAGTTAGAGAAAATTGTTCTAAGACAATAGATAATTAAATAAAAGAGAGGTTAAATGAATTATGAAATGGTCGCTTGAAAAACTCTCTATGTAAATTTTCTAAAGCCAAATTCTTTGGAAAATCTATACGTCTTTACATCATAGTATTTTTCTAATTTAACAAAAAATTTTACGTAGTTACTCTTATTTGGTCTCCATATGGCTTCCGTGGTAACATGACATTGATTATGGAAATTACTGTGAGCTTTTATGATTAGAAGTCACGATAGTGACATTCACACATTCATTTTTCACGCGTATACAAGTTACAAAAGCAAACCATGTTTATAGTTGCCCGATAGTTTCTTCCATGATGTACTTTCAAAGCCAATTAATGCAAAAAGCGATAATCGCAATAATATTTTAGTACTACAAGATAAAAAATTTATTAACTCACTTGTCACACCTCATAAATATATCCATCACTGGAGAAATTAAGGAAATTTTTTACATGTAAGACAGACTTGATCGGATAATGGGATGATGGGGATATTAAGCAAAAAAGTAAATCGAATAATATATGAAGACCTCCTGCTCGATCTCAAAGCAACCTCTGGAACTCTTGCAGATTACATTCAAAAGAATTCTTGAAAAACAAGGCTTAGCTCGGTTCAAATGTTTGAAATAAACCAAGTGCACTTCAAATCAACACTATTGTCAAAATTGTGTCTTCTTATCAAATGACAAAGCTGAAAATTTTATTCCGTGCCTATAAAGCAGAAGAAATCGGAAAAGTGTACATGGTACTAGTGGATAAATATGTCGATCATTTTGAATAAGAAGCACTAATAACAACTCACCTAGTACACCTGAGTGCTGAAAGAACACATAAATTATTACTGAACCAAAAGATGGTCAAAAATTATTTTAAATCAGACCAATTACAATTCTAGAAAGAGTTATTTATAAAAAAATATTGGGTTTATTTCTTGTTTGTTGCGTTTCAATATAGTCTGCTTTGTTTTTAGTTAGATCAAAATTTTCGAGACCATGTCTGAATTTCTCCTTCCCGTCTTGGTTTGTTCATTTTTCATTGTTAAAATAAGTGGATTTTTGTTTAATAAATGTTATATTAAAAATATGTGTATTTTTAAAGAAAAACATTTTATAATTATTTTATTATTTTATGTTTTCTATCATTTTCATACTCGTATGAGTTTCTCTCACAGGTTTAATTATTGAAAAATAAATATTACAAGTAAGAATGCAAAAAGGCAAATTAATTTTATACAGATCCAAGTTTCATTTAAATTTATTGGAGTGTTCCTAAGTATATACCTGAAACGAAAGTCGGAGATCTTAAAGATTCTTGATTGCTATAAACAGGCAACCTTTCACTATAATACCTTCCATATTTCGATTTTGCATTTATTTACTCAAAACCAAAATTTTATTTCGAATTTTTCATTTCTTTAACCAAATATTTTTTAGTGTGTGCCGGTAACTTCAGTGTTTAGCTTATGTGTGATTTTAGTATCCAGTCTTTTTGATTATTCTTCATTTTGTTTTTGACTTTCGGGTCCTGATCCCGTCTTGTGTTACTTTATTTGTGAATTGTGTAAAGATTTATTTATTGTTGTTGTTGATACTTTGAGTATAATATTTTAGTTGATACAAATTTTCATATTCAAATTGTTGATTGATAACCCAACAGTATAATTGATAAAAAAAAGAAAATTGGTTTCGTATGGGGTTTTTTCGATTATCACAAAAGTTGGTAAAACTTTACATTTATAAATAATGATGTGCAAATATCGTCAATTCTGTTCTGTAAATTATGTACCTAAATGTAGGTACTGTCGTTTATGTACGATTGACTTTTGTGCTATTGGCCTTTATAAATTTTCATACTCTATGTATGTTTAGTAACGGTAATTTTTATTTTATAGATTCTTGTGCTTTAAGTTATGTCGTTGGATTTAATAAAATAAAGAATTTTTGCTTTCAAACAAAATTTTTGTTTAATTAAATTAAACATTTTTCGAAAATATATAATATAAAAAATAATCCAAGTCTATTTAAACATTAAATTCAGTTTTTTATATCGACTTCTTTTGAATTAATTATCTTTCAAAGTTCTACAGATTCATAATGTGAGACACAAAATTGATTACACTTAAGCATTTAATTGACAAGTACACCTAAAGTTTATCAGAAAAATCTAATGTATTCGACGACAGCGAAAAATATTGCTATTTAAAAACGTGCTTATTTATTAATACAGATGATGATTTTAAATATATTTTTATGCATTATTGTTATTTTAATAAAAATTGATTGTTTCAATTAATTACTGTAATCTTTGTTTTGGAAACATAATTTGCTGTTCTTCTTTAAATCTTAAAGATAAAATATTATCAAATAATGTTTCCTGATTTTTATTAATTTCTATAAGTTATACTTTTCTATATCAACAATACGTTAAAAGATAGTTTTATCAATGATTTAATTTTAAGTGATTCTCAATCAATATTTTAGAGAAAACATTGATGGAAAATGAAAAAGAAACAAAATACGCTCCAGAAAAATCGAATCAACCAAAAAGGCGCAAATATGGTTATAAAATGATAATTATTCCAGCTATTTTAATATTTCTAATGGCTTTAATTCCAATTCTAATGCCTCCTCCCCCAGTTGAACATTTTGAAATAATAAAACATCCATCAGACATGTATTATTATTATCTTGTACCGATTTTCCGTACCAAGACTACCTTAAATGATGTTTTTGAAGATCAGAAAATCTATTTAAACATTTTACATGTTGCGTTGAACAATTTTCTGACAGGGTAACAGGTTGAGTTTCTATTTTATCTCTAACTCATCATTCAGAAATTACTTACACATAGAAAAACCGGCCGTTTTATTGATTGGTTCCAGTGGATCTTTGACGAATAATGTTGACCAATTTAAACAAAATTTATCACTGGTATTGAAATCGCATAATCTATTACGAAGTGAAAATTGTTCAAAATTTCTCCCTCCTGAAAGGCCCGATGAAACAATTAAGAAAGATCTTAAATTGTTTATTGAAAATGCTATGCAAAACAGAGATTTCTGTGTCGATATTGGAGTTTTGAATAAATTGCCGAGTCTTATTAGCACTTATTTGCAAGGATTGTTCGATCATGAAAATGCGCCCTTTAAAAAAATGATTTACATAATGACCGTCGATGCTCTACCCGGATCGCAGACATCAGTTATGGATTTATTGTATGTTTTATTGATCGATAAATGATACGAATTGACAATGTGCAGGGATCAAAGAAAAAATGAGAAAACCATTATTATTGAGCGAATCAAGGATTTGTGGGCTGCCGATATAGATGTGGCGAGAATCAATTCATTGATTGCCAGAATGCCGAATATTTTGATGGTCTAAACATGAGACAATAGATGGTTTGATATTTTATCAATGTTATATCGGTGTTTTATCGGTGTTATTGACCATTTGCCTTGGAATTTCTTGCTTGTCGTAGATATAAATAACCGACTTTCATAGTTGTAATGATATTCCGCTGATATTCGCTGCTAAATGTCTCATTTTTATCGATTCTACCCTAGCAACAGCTGACAGTTGAAATTACAATTTATTGATTTTTCAATCATGGTATTTAATCCCCTCTTCCAGTGTCTAGATTTGATTTTTAAACTATAATTATCAATCCATGTTTATAGACAACACAGTCTACAAGACAGCACATTTGCTATTATTAATATCAATCAATCATTTAAGGTATTGACTGGGTGAGATAATTTGAGAAAGACACCCCTGTAATTTGGTATAAACACACACACATACACACATGTGTGCAGCTCATATTTACATTGGTATAGCTTTTCGTTTCTGGATTTGTCACTTAAATCAATAAAAATGGTGAATGCAGATAAAACATTCATTTGCATAAACTCATTTGATAATAATTATATTATTTATTCATGAATTATTAATTATATAAAATAAATGGCAGATTATTTGAGTTATAGAAGTCGTTATTTGATTTATTTACACAGAAAGATTAAGAGAATCGGAAGAATATACATTAAAATTGCAACTGTGTGTGTGATTGTCATTGGCCCGAGGTTCATGATGTGGAAAACAATAGAATGATTTATTATGTCTTATTTGATTATATGCTCTACAAATTCCATAATTTAATGATTATTTTATTGGGGTTTAAAACAAAATAGATAAAAATGATCGACCGATTCATCGTCATGAATATTTTCTGACATAGAATATACATTTGTTGAGTATGCAACATAACTAAAGCAAGATACCTATCGAAATATCATCAAAAGGTTCGATACACACAGACTCTACAAACTTACGTACTAATAACCACTCAAATAAATAGAATTCGATTATCAATTGACGCACATCAATAAGAGATAACAAACACTGAGATAAGCCAATGACATAAGAGTTAGAAGAGAATCTATTGACAAACTAGTGGGCAGACTATTCCGACGAATTGAAATAATTAAATCAACCAGTAAACATACACAACACGTCCATAAAAAGTGTAATATCTGACTTACTCTTTTACGTGATTTTTCTGATGACCAATTTTTATGGTCGTTTTTTTGTTTCTATTCTATATTTTGGGTGCTGATTCGGCTGTGGCTTTATTATTGATTTTGCCATTATAAGTGTGATTTAGGTGATGGTTATTTGACAAATTGATTTAACATTCAAAATTGTGATTGGTAATTATAATTTTGACGTTCAGGGATAGTAAATAAATAACACGAGTTTAAATTTGGAATATAACATCTTACACTAGTTTTTCGTCAGAAATTAATCAACCTAAAGAAAATAAAGATTCAGAAAACAAAAATAAAATCATTGAGAAAGAAATTGTTGATGAAAAACCAAATTTAATTTTAAACCATGAAAGTCAAATCGAAAGATTCGCTGAAAACGAATTAGATGTCAAACCCGACCTTGAGGAAGAAACCGATTTTTCTGAATCATTTAAGAGATTGTTTAGGGCTTCAATCGCCGACATTTCCAAAGATAATATCGAAATATTGAAAACCTTGGTATCTGAATATAAAAGTACTATGCGACGAGATGAAATTAAGGAGAAGTATAGTTCAGAAGATGATGATAAAGACGATTTAGATTTTTCGCAATCATTTCGCAGTCTTTTTAGGAATTCAATATGCGAAATGAAAGAAGATAGTATGGATGATTTCCAGAAATTGGTGAAAAAAATAGAAATTTCTAACAGCAATAAAATATTAAATGAAGACGGTGAAATTGAGCAGAATAAAGAGATAAATTTAGTGAAGAAAATCAATCGATCTTCAACGAGAAAAATTTCTGAAGCTAATGTTGGTAATGAAAATCGTAAAACGTCTGTGGATAAAGAAGATACTTACTCGAACGATTCATTTTATGATGAGGATGAAAGTTCTTCGAAGAGCAATTATTCTGGTTTAATAATCGAAGACGAAAAGATGTTGGCTTTCAGAAATTTATTTAAAAATTCCATCGGAACGATAAAGGAAGATGATTTAGACAAAATCACAAATCTTATCGAGATACATGAGAAACATTTAGACAGTTATCATGATAATTAATACCCATTAACTGTTTGCTCAACACAACCGATATTTATACTAGTTGCTATGACAGTTCATTAATTTGTTTTAATCATTAATTTATAATTGCATGATGTGTGCAATCTATTTTGTGATAAAATGATAATCAAATGTGAAATAAAATTGATTTTTTATAATCAGTGGTTCTTCAGAAAATGTTATCAACATGTAATTCTATTACGATAATATATTTCCTTCATTGTGTTGTTTGATTTATTTTAGACAATTCTACAAATTAGTGGACAAAGATTAAAACAAAACTGTAAAATTAAAAAGACAGAAAATGTTCTCAGGAAATAGATATGTTTATCAAATCTATAATTATAAATGTTAAACACTTCTACAGACTCCTAGAATCATAAAAGTCATTTTAATCTGATTGTTGAGGTGCATGATAGGGTTTTAATGTGATTATTTAATCTGGGAATAAAAATGTGTTGTATATTATTTTGGTCAGTGAGATCGAAGCTGCATGACTACAAAGCAGCAATCTTAACATGATCAAAAAGTACTATTCCCGAGTTTACATTAAAGGGGATCTTTCACTTAGACTAGATTCAAGCGTCTAAAAGGAGCAGATTTAGTTGAAAGCGGTGTATAAAGCGCCGAGCAAAACCGGTAATCAGACGTTTCACACTATTTAATTTATTCGAAAATTTTCATTAATGACTAGGTTTGTATTATTAATCCGAATCGATTAGCATAAATACGAGTCCTCTTGATGAATAGTATTTGTCATTTACGCTTACATTTCTCCCCAATTACCTGTGTATGGCAAATATCATTGTTCCTACGAATAGAAACGCTGTCATCATCGAGTTCAAACTCCAATATGATCCAGTGATTGGTCTTGAAGTTGTGGGGAACTAACCAGGCCATTTTGAGCCAACCAAACTAACTAAAAATAAGAATAAATTAATATAAAATTTTTTT
>JBBMOY011926939.1:0-12884 GCA_037951405.1 Platydemus manokwari | reverse complement strand
AATAAAGATAATAGTAGTGGATAATAATAATAATTATTATTATTTATTTTTTTTACTTAATAATCACAATAATAACAATGATAATGTCGATAATAGCAATAATAATATATTTAATAATTTTATTATTATTAATTATATTAAAAATAATATTAAAAATATTATTTTTAATAATAATGCTAATAACTAGCTGATTAATCGTAAATCATTCATCCATTTCAAGATACAAGTAATGAATAAATAAATAAATAATATTTTTGGAAGATATTATCTGATAAAAAAAGATTAAAAGATTGTTTCAATATCTTCTAATAAGCATTCTATCATCAATGTAAAGCTCTCTCAGTTATCCAGATAATTATTGACGCCTTATTTAATTTTTGCTCTCAAAGTTTTTCTCCTATATATTTCATAAATAATTTCTGAAGAAATTTTCACTACCACTTTCTGCAATGATTTTTCAGTGATTATTAGAATTTGTACGACCGTTATTAGCTTTTTGAATGTCAAACACATTCAGCATATTGATAAATTAGCCCCGATGATTCTATTAGAAAGCTTATTTGAAATACAAATTCTTTAATAAATTCTCATTGATTTCATCAGTGGACCTTTGTAACTCTTGCATATGTTCTGTTAAAATAAAATATAACATTATTAATTCTATTTTTTTTATATTATAGAATTATTTTAGAAAATATTCCAAATTTCTAAAAAATCTATTAACACAAGGGTAAGAATCGCCCCATAGCCATTTATTTTAAATATTCGATTTTCTAGCTATTAATTTTGAATATAATAAATGAAATTAAACTCTTAGGTGTTATTTCCAAATAAACATCAATAGGATTTTCCCATTGTATCAATATTAAAAGTTTTTATTAATAAATAACTCTCAATTAGGTGCCAAATTAGCCGCCCTGGAAGAATTTAAAAATCAAAAAGAAAAATATCTCGAAGAGTATGCCCAACTTGAACAGGTGTTGGCCGATAAAAAAGCCGACCATGAAAAGATTCTCGAATCAATCCAAATGAAATGTGCAAACCAACACGATCGATTGAAGAAAGAAATCGTAGCAAGAATCAATTCGGTAAAGAACGAATCCAACATTCGTTTATCATCTGGTTTATTTTAATTCATTTACTTTGCAGGTGGCAGCAGATTTCCGGAAAATTTCTCAAAAACAGACATCCGACACCACGAAACGAACGATACGAGAAAACGTTTCTATTCGAACTCAACTGACGAAAATGGACGATAAAAATATTGAATTGATGCAAGAAAATGATCAATTGAAAGCGAAAGTGAAAACATCATTTTGTCGAATTAAAGAGCTTGACCAAACGTGTACGGAGTTAGCAAGCAAAAATTTGTCACACACCAAAGTAATCCAATGGATTTGTTTTCAATAGATTGATAAAAACAACTTCTTACCCTGATTATTTCCACAATAATTTGGTGTTATTGTCATACTCCCAGTTAATGGGATTTTTTGAATGAAATACAAGGCAGATGAGAAATAGAAGCCATTGATGAATCTAAAGCTCTCTATCGTTTACTAGCATAATAATATCCATAATAAATCTAATTCATTTCATTTTTTCCCGCTATATTTTATGTTGATTTATATATTTTGTGTGATGATCTTTTATCGAATTTTAGCTTCTTCATTTGTTAATTATCAAAGACCAAGAGCAGAAAGATATTATGGAAATCTATAAGAAGGAAACTGAAATCATTCAGGCAATGGCTGATGAAAATGAAAACATGAAAATCGATATGGAAAAGAAAAGAAATGAAATTCAGGTAAGAAAAAGAAAAAGATTATTATTTCACTTTCTTTGGGTTTGATGTTAGATCATGGAGAATAATAACAATTCTCTTGCCGATCAAATATCATCATTAGAGCGACAGCTGGAAGAAATAAAAGACAACACTCAGCAAGCTAGAAAAGGACTCATTGAAGCTGTTAATCAACTGAAAGAACTGTTACAAAATCTTCCTTCTACTGCAACAACTTGTTCCGCAAAATCAACGGTAACATCTAAACAGAGCATGTCAAAACAGGCTTCATCTCAAACTATCAAAATTGAAATGTCAAGCCAAGACATCAAGGAATGGGGTGATTTGCAAACTCGAATGGCAGCAGAAGAGAAATTAAAATGCCTATTAGACGCTCTTGATTATGAAGAAACCGATAGGTGAAAACAAATAATTTGTCGGGATTTTGATGAATTGCTAAACATTTTAGTCGTGCGTCGTCAGTAAGTGGATTGGAAAGGCCATCAAGAATATCTACCAGATATGAATCACTGCGTTCTCCCAGTATGTCTATTGCAACGAAAAACGCTTCAGCCATAAATCGATTGTCACCTGAATTGAAAGATAAAAATCAAATGCAAACAAAATTGAAAATAAATGTATTATCAGGTATGAATATTTTGATTGGTTATGTAATGGTATTGATTTATGATGATGACTATTATTATTACTATTATTATTACTTTTATTATTACTACTTTTATTATTATTATTATTATTATTATTATTATTATTATTATTATTATTAATATTGAAAGAGTAAAAAAAGAGCTCGACGAAAAAATCATTAACAGTTTCATAAGTTAGTTCACCGATAGATCGATCTCATACTCCTTTCCATTTATAAGTATCGGGCAGGACATAAAATTCTCAATTACATAAATCATTTATTTGTTAATTAGAACTCAAGTCCACTTTTTACAAGCACATGTAGTATTTCTCCTACAATTAGTTTTAGTCAATGGTTTTGATAACATCATTGAATAATTGAATCCGTTACAAAGGAAATATGTTGAGAAAACTTTAATATTATTCGGGTTTAGATTATCAAATCAAAGCACAAGCCAAATTACAAGCTCTTCAGCAAAGTAAAGGGTTTTGTATTCCAGGACTTTTACAAATGGTACCTCATATGTCGAGACACATTATGACGAATCTAGAGAAAACACAACAACTCAACAAAAAGCTAAATGGGATGAATAAATATTCTTGTGAAGATGATATCGACAAACCAATCAAGTAATTACGTTAATGTTTTGTTATTTGTGAGATCGAAAGTAATATTTTATTTCTTTTCAGTAAAATAAATTGAACATGAAATGCCAATTTTACATCAATAAGATTTTTAGGTGTTTACATGTGATAATCAATACTCAACAAATAAATTTAAATTTAATTAAAAATCTGATCGAAATTGTGGATTAATGATTTTAAAGATTAAACATTGGATATTAATTTTGAAAATCAAATATTTAATTTTAATTTTTAAAAGAATTTAAATAATTCAAAACATTTTTAAATTTAAAATTATTTTAATCAAGGCATACATTATTTAAACCAACTATTGGTTATGTTTTGATAACTAGAACATTTGTTAAATAATTTGTGTATTCGAAATCTATTCTACTGCATTTTTAATGACTCATTTAATTAATTCCAATAATTTGAATGATATAGCTACCGCTAACAGAAAAGAACAAGCAAAACCTTTTAAATCACACATGATTCTATTTGACTATCCAGTAGCAATTTTTGTACTTGACCACAATACTATTTTTCAAATTACTTTGAACAACATTGGGATTCTGAATATGGTATTAATCAGAATATTAGTTTATTACTTTAATGCATCGACACGAGATAAGATTTCAGAGCTTCAAAATTCGTACCCGCTACCAGTTAACATATGCTGTGATGGCAATTAGGTTTCTCTTATTAGTTTACCCATCATTTCGAATATCGAATGGAACCCTATGTCTTCGAAATTAATGAGTTATTGAAATTCGTGTTAATTATTAATTTAGAAGCGGATATTCGATCTTATTATTTACTATGTTCTGTATTGATCTTGACAACTTAGATTAATTATTTATAAAATTTATAATGGTAAGAAAATGGTTCGATAGTGAATTAGTAGAATTCTAGCTATCAATCTAACTTTATTAATTTTTTATAAATTTTAATGAGGTTGTTTTGTAAATTACATGATGCCTTTACTCATCAATCTAACCAATTAAATTTACTTTAAACTAAATTTAATCATTTCAAAAATTTTTAAACAAACCAGTCCTGAAAATGGATGGCACTGTAGAGTGAAATACAGCATACTGCTTCTTCCAGCTGATGAGTAAATTGTACCTTGTATAAAAGTACTATGGTTGTAAAGAAGTAGTATTTGGAATAATTCAAAAGAAATCCTTGAAGGCTGAAGTGGATGAGGGTTTCATGTAAACGCTATTTGAACATTAATCGATAAAAATTAAAATAAATTGCTAGTAATCGCTAGCAAAAATTTAAACCATTTTTGAATAAAGTGATATTATCCGGTTTCGGCTACATTAGATGACCATATTTTGTATTTTATTAATTTTTAATAGTAAAATCAATTCGGTAGAGTTTAGAGAGCATAGCGTACAAAATCTTTTAATTGTAATGATCTTGTAATTTTAACAATAAACACTTGTTTGAGCTCAAAACCTAACCAAAAGTAAACACAATTTTGAGTTATTTCAATACAATTATATGTAAAATTATCATAGGTTTAGAAGTTATCTGGGTTACAACCTAAAATACTATCAAATATTTATAGATAATTTTGTTATATATTTTTTCAATATCCTGTCTCAACTTTCAACCATTTATGAGAATAATTTTACAATTTGAGACCAAATATACAAGCAGAAAATCAGAACTAGTCTGTTATAAGTATATGATAATATTAGGAATTCTTATTAATTGAAGCTTCCAAATTGTTGATATAAGTAAGCAGTCGCAATCTACAGTAAACCTAGGAGCCACTTTACAAAGGAAAACAGCCCACACTTCAATAAGAGTTCAAAAATATAATCAAATCAATGATGGAAAATGGTCCCAAAATGGAAAACAATAAAAGGTTCAATCACCGGAAAGCAATTGTTACATATTGATAGATGAGGCGACACTTATGTTGATATTGTTGATTTTTCTATGATCTTCACAAACGCACTGACATAGTTCTTATATTATGAAAATATACTTAAATAATTTATTAATCACGAACAGGCGTCTCATGATTTTTTATCGTTTCTTATTGTTCTAAATACCAAGCAAGTAGATTATTTCCAATATTTACACAGTCGAAGTAAATATGTATATCCACCCGTACCATGATATTAAATCGATTCACTAAAATACTGATGAAAATTATTTAAAAATTCATTAAATTATTTCGAAACTGAAAAGAAGGAAATGAGATATCAAGATTCACTTATAACTAGTAATGGTTTTATTGTCAACGATTATTAATCAAGCTGAAATCGTGAGTTTATTTTAGTTGTCTTATGTAAATCACATTGTATTGGTTTGTTAGAACACTAGCCAATCCAACTTGCCCACGATTTTTAAAGTACTATAAAAACGTTTTAGTGATATTAGTCGAATATCGATATGAGAATGATATGTTATTATATAAAATGGAGTTTTTATTAGCATTATTATGTGGCAGAGAAGTCAACACTAAAACGCGAACATTTTATTTTAAATTTTTTAAATCATTTTATTGAATTTGAAAGATTTAATGAAATTATGGATCCGAATTTTTATCGAATTTCTATTACAATTCTAGATCTGGAATACCGCATCCGTTGGATATTGAAAAACAGAAAATATGGACCAATAAAATGTCCGCTTAGAAATCGATCAAATGTCTGATTTATTATTTTTTGTTACGATTTATAAATATAAAATTATGCCTTTAAAATACTTTTCATTTTTAATTATTTGTTTCATAATTAAATTTAAATTTTAAGGCACACACTTATAGCTGGTCAGTAATTTAAATGTATCGATCACGCGATAATCAATCACATTATAATAGACTGGAAATATTTGATTATCGGTTCTTGTTTCGAGTACTCGAACAAAACGAATCATCCTTGTTAACACGTCGACGGACACTTGGGTCTTAAACCGTCAAAGCGAAGTTCACTGTGTGGCATGACAGCAATAGCCGTCTAAAACGAAACGGTTTTTTTGGACAATGCGGCTATAGCTGCACAAATGTGCATTTACCGTCGTACAAATAGAAGACTAGTGTCATGTTTTGGAAACTATTCTTTTGGTTGACTTTTGTTTTCCACTTATTACACGACTTGCAGCTTAAGTACGCACATATAGTGTTAAATTTCGGACTTCATTTGTTCCTACTGTCCGTCAACATGTTAATAACAAAAACTATAATATTAAAGTATAATAAATAAAGATTCTCATTGCCATAGAGATAAATAATTCATTGATGTAGGAGTACAAAAATTTATCAAATATCGTTCCGGATAACTATAAACACTGCACCTGATCAATCATTATTGTGAAAAACAAGTGACAGAGACCAGTTCAAATAGAGATACTGATGAAAATGTTTTATTGATGTAGTGGGGAACGATTATTCGTAGCACTTAAAATATTAATTAATAATAAATAAATAAAAAGAAATAAGAAAATTATCGTTAATGAATCATGGTTGTAATTATACTTTTAATATCGAAAACTTGATAAATATCAAAAATACAAATCATAACGAAGAAAATAAATAAATTATAAAGTAAAACAAAGACAAACAAATTTAAAATGAGTAATTTCCAAATGTGCAGTGGAGTGAATAAATGAAAACAAAATATATTTAAAAGTACATTAAGCTGAAATAAATCAAAAATCGCCAATAATTAAAAAAAAGGTGTTTTGAATGCGCTAGGGAGTTTCCTTTTGCGAATTATATCAAAATTATTATTATTATTATTATTATTATTATTATTATTATTATTATTATTGTGAGGATTTATTACAAAATAAAATTTGAAGAATTTTAAAATTGTATTTTCATAAAAGAATAATTTGTTTGAATCATTGTAATTAAAAGATAATTTGGTGTCGTGACTTTTCAGTTAGTTTTCAATGCGTGCTTTTTAAACTAGCAGCGGCTTACATGGCGACTACACATTTGGATTCTATTATGATAATGTCTCTGGCATGAACATATAGTAGAGAAAAAGGAAGATATAGAAAAGATGTAAAGAAGATATAGCAAAGTTTTAGAGAATATTTAACGGCGAAAAAGTGAAGATATAAAGAAGAGATGGATATGTTATAAAGAACATATAGAGATTATATAAAGTACAGAAGAAATATAAATTATAATATGGAGAATTTTATCTATAGATTTGATACAGAGATACTCAAAAATTTAGAAAATCAAAGGTTTTAAACAAAATGTCATGTGGGGATTTATTATAAGATGAAATTTGATCAATTTTAAAATTGTATTTTCATAAAAGAATAATTTGTTTGAATCATTTTAAGTGAAAGATAATTTGGTGTCGGGACTTTTCAGCTCGCTTTCAATGTGTGCATTTTAAAAAAGTAACAGCTTACAATTATTATTACTATTATAATTATTAATATTATTATTATCAATTATAATATTTTGACATCATAATATTTCATACTATTGTAGCCTAAAATACTCATTAATGAAATTAATGTTTTCAAGATATAACTTCTAATATATTTTCATCGAATGAAAACACCATGCGATAATTATCATATTTAATATGATTGCAATCAAGAGTTCTGGGGCTTGCTTTCACTGGGATTTACTATTAATTGGAATTACTGTCAATGAGATCTAACCAGCAAACACTTTTCAATTTTGGTCAAAATATTTATATCAGGGAAAATATTGTCTTATTAAATCATATTTTACTGTTAAATTATAAATGTATTCTTTCTGTGTAAAAGAATCAAGAAAAATAATTCTTATTGTAAAATCGACATTTTTTAAAATAATCATCTTTTTGTATCCACTTTTCCGGTGGATTAAACCATGTCCAATAGTTTAATTAATAAAAAAAGATTTACCGAACAAGTTGTTTACGTGTGATTGAGTTTAATTTGATTGTTGAATTATTTTTTGAAAGGCTAGTTGGAAAAAAAGCTAAAGTGCTTTCATTTACCAGGAGTACAGAATCGTCACTATCGTGGCAGAACATGAAAGTGATGAACCATCAACCTATTTCGGTAAAATATACGTTTAGATAAACGGTTATTTGAATATTGTCGGATTAAGCATAGTAATTTATAGTAATAATAATCTTTTTGAAAACCTGATATCAAGTTTTAATAAGAGTTTAAAGGTAGTTAATTGTTTTAATCATATTTGTTCGTAAATTGGACTTTAATTGAGCCTATTTACAGAAGTCCATTCAAAACTTTGAAAAATCTTTAAAAATATTTCTTCACAACGGGATAAAAATAATAAAAAGGTGGGCATATAATTGTCTAATAAGATGATTGCATGTTTTATATATGCTTCATGTTAAATTTTTTTTACTCAATCACACATCGATGCGCAAATATTTTCTATGAAATGTCTAAAGCGGAAATTGGGACTTCAAATATAATTAAGAATATTGAAATATAAAAACATCTCATCAATTTCAATATAAAAAGTAACATCCATAGAAATCGACTGTCACCGACAAACTATAATTAGCCTCAAACGAGTCTATTCTCATCATCACTGAAATAGAGTTGATAAAATCAACCAAGAGGCTATTTTAAATTCCCTTTACGTTAGTGATTCAATTAGGGAAAATATCCGGTATTGCAATAGGATTCATTGTGTTTTACTATCCCTGTCGACAAGATGGTCGTTTAGTTTCTTTTAGTGTCTCATAAATTTTGTCATAAAATTATTTTTTTTTGAAGTATTAAAGATACGAAATAAAATTAAAAATAAACAAATCCCAAAAGATCGATTTTCGATATAAAATCCACAAAAAATTTAATTAGATGATATTTTTAGGTCTTGATGGTAATTTAAAAATATCTAATAAAATGAAAATAACTTTCTAAATAATTTATTGAAGTTTTTAATTGATGACTTTTTAGATGTCATCACTGAACTAGTAAAATTTTATTGTTGGAAAAGTCATTTATATTCTTTAAAATCAAATTAAAACTAAAACTTTTCAAATTATAGATACATTTCAAAAGATCTCGCATACAAATTTGAAAAAATCAATAAAAAATTATATCTTCAATACCAAGACCAATGATAATTTTCAAAATTAGTAAAAAAGCAAATGTATTTATTATTTGGGGAGATGGTCCCAAAAATAATTTATACATCATAAAAAATACAACACGTTATCCCCTAATACCAAATCATGTATTACTTTTTAAATATATAAATTGCTCGATCGCATTAGCAATCAAACGGCAGAATAGGACAGCAAATAGAAATCAACATTGAACAACAGCAATAGCAATAATAATTTTCGTGATGAAATAATAACTTATACCGACTTATTCGTATTCTATGTATTTTCTTTAATAGTTTAAACTGTACTGAGTTAATTATTATGTGTTTATTATAATTATAACATGTTTAATTTATAATGATTTAATTTATTAATGTGGAAAAACCTTTATTTAACATTGACTTGTATTTTAATAAGAAAAGGTTGTCATGGAACAATCGTTAATTATTAAATAACAATAATGGTTAAACGAAAAATAGCAAAAAATAATAAAAAGGGCAAAATACGCGGTTAACAATAAATTAAACTGATAAAGCTGTTACATGGCCACGCAGAAATAACATGCATTTAAGGCGTAACCGTTTCGCTATCAAACAGCTACGGTACTAGCGTTAAGCAAACACAGTAGTTGAACCATATCATCGAGAAGCATTGTTTGTAAGAAAAATCTTCTAAAAACAATTCTATGAGGTCAAGTAATTACTGTTAAGATTGATTGTTATCCTAAAGTTGTAAGAGAACTTATAAAAGTAGAGTTGACATCAAAATCAAAACAAGTTATTAGCACGTTTTATGGAATTTATTTTCATTCATTCTCATGTAATTTACCAACCAGTTTAATATACGAGTTAAGTATTCAATTAATAAATTAAATAGCCATCATTAGCTTTATTTATTTACTGTATCACCGGTAGCGGGGTTGTTCAGTTGAAAAATACACCCTGGAAAATATATTTTCTAAAGTCAATTTTTGACACTTGAGCTCCTTTCATCAAATTTATGCCAAGTTCTCTGCAACAAAATGATTTTTGACAATTTTTCTATTGGCACTATTTCAAAAACTCATAAAATGAACTTAGTGTGCATTATTTACAAAGCATTGCGTAATTTGGGTATGTCAGCAAATTCACTTATAATCCGATAAGTGATACAATTACATGATATAAAAATAACACTCAACAAACTATCAATCAATATCTTACATAAATATACTAGAGTCACAATCAATAAATATTATTGAAATTTCTTATAATTATTATATAGAGGTCTTAAACTTATAATTTACACGGGTTTTATAAACCATAAATGGTTTAATAATAATAATAACTTCCTATATCCACTTTTTAATGAAAATATCGAAGATTGTCATCAAATCTTTTCATTACTTCTAACTGTCAAATCCCAAAGCTTGTTAACACAACAATTTAAAAGTCATCAGCTTTCAAAGAAACATATGAAACATAATATTTCAGCAAGTTTCACGAAATATTTGCAGTTATATTTTTAGATTTCCCCATTAACATAATTTGAAAACAGTTTTATGTGTAGAGTTTTTCCTCGAGCCACTTAAAATGCAAATGAGTATTGTGAGTTATTGAATCTTGAAAAAATATTCCCATTTGATATGTCAGGAAATCGACACATATTTATACACATTCAAACTATATTTTTGGTTCTGGATATTTTTCGTTATTTTTCAATGGAATTCAACAAAAGAATTGTTTTTTTTTAATTAAAACAAATGCTGAAAAATTGTAATTAAAAATAAATTTATGAATAGCAATTATATTCTAAACCGAGTGTACTCACAGAGTTGTGTCAAATTGATATCAAATTATTTCCCTCACATTTCTCCATGTATATCATGAATTAGCTTTTACGAAATAGTAATTAATTACCGGCTGTCAATATATTTGTTGAACACAATATGTTATTTCAAAAGTATAATCAATTCGTTTTCTAATAATAGACAAATACATTCAAATAAAGTAGATTTTATATTTTACGTTTTTTTAAATAATATTATTTGTGTTTCAAAGATACTTTTAAGATTATCTTAAATAAATTGCGATTTATAATTTCAAGGAGCCACCACAAATGTAAATCGCGAAACAAAAAGAATAAAAAACCTAAATAAGAACCTTTAAAACAGCCTTCAGAATGGTAGACATCCGTGCCAGAGGTGATTAGAGACTTTCGAATCAATATCCCCCAATAAGCTATGATATTCAATCGACAAAGAAAATCTACTAATTAAGTAAAATAAGATAAATGATTCTAATAAGTGGAAAGCAAAACTTTAAGATTGTAATCAAGCAAACACAATACAGTCTATAAAAAGCGTCGACTCTCTGGAAGAATTGCCAGCCGTTTATGGTCGATAACTCTTATGTGATCATTTTAATTGTTTCAGTGATTATTCTTATTCTTGAAATGTTTGTCCTTGAGTTTCACTAATTGTATCTTGTGGTCAATTTTAGTTTTATTGATTTCCTGAGTGTTTCAGTATCAAAATAAACAATAAATATTCACTATAACAACATTTATTTAATCGAAATTTAATTACGTTTAAACTTCGAATTTTAAAAAGTATTTTAGTATAATGAAATTAAATGAATAAAATCATAGTTTTTGAACAAACAAATAATTTACAAAAGTATTTCCTTCGTTTTATCTATCAATTCAATTTGACGAATTACAAATCTGAATTTAAAATGCTTTACTGTGTGATTATATTTTATATAATTATACTATTATTTCTGCATTAATTTATTATTACTCTTAACATACATCACATGAAAATAATGATAAATTTAACTACTCATAATTAAATCTCGATATAAAAATAAAAACATTCTAATAAAATAAACTCGTTTTAATTTTTAAGGAAGCCTCGAAATAAAATATAAAATTATAAATTCTTAATTTACTCTTTATATTGTCTGAGACTAGTTAAAAGATAATTGATGGATGATAAATAAGGTCAAACAAATCTGTTAAGTACAGTAAATCTATTACTACATCTCTCCAACCAGAACTCCCAATAGACAACAATATAAAAACATAATCCATACTAATCAATCTTGGATTATTTTAAATTAAAAAATTTCTTATTAAAGATTTTTTCATTAATCTACAAATTCATATTGGCTGATTAAAATATTAATTATCAAAATAACTGTTTGCCATATAAATCCCCTAAACAGCTGCAATGTTTGAATTCCGATAAACCAGCTCACAGCAATATATGAGCGAAAAAAAACAATATCTACTGATAACTTTCCAACGTCGATTAGTCTGATAGATTTTAATTTTCCACATTGACTATTTTTATAGCTGATAAAATGTTTTAACCATTAATTAACTAATAGAATTTTTTAAAAATGAAATTCGACTCAATAGGCAGCTGTTGGAAATATTTTTTTCCCTTTTTAATCATAAATTTTCTTACCGAAAGATATGTAAACATATTTTTCTAATAAATAATCGCCATTGAGATAATTTATCTTATATTGACATCAACTCCTTTGGGGTCAGTTCAGTTCATTTGAACATTGTTTTGGTTTTATTCATTAGAATAATGAACTATTGATATCCAGTGATATATGATAAAGAATAAGTAACTTGTAGAGATGCAGCAAAAACATTATTTTAGTCTAATTCGATTATAATTGAAATAAATTCTGTGGAATAGGGATTATTATTATTATTATTCTTCTTATTATTATTATTATTATTATTATTATTATTGTTATTATTATTATTATTAT
>JBBMOY011925828.1:0-12884 GCA_037951405.1 Platydemus manokwari | reverse complement strand
AATTTGTCGAAAAAATTTTATATCTATTATTAATATCATTCCGCCCACACGCCTACATTTTAATTAATGTGGGTTTTTGGTTTTCATTATTATTATTATTATTATTATTATTATTATTATTATTATGTAGTTTATGGGATTGTTATGTAGTTTATAGGCTTGCAGCCTGCATGGGTATTATCCCGACAATATTATTGTAGCAATATTCATTAAAAATATGGGATATTTATAAAAATGTAACGAAATATATTATAATCGGGACTATTATAAGCGCCACCTAAAAGAGGTATATATAAGAGTTGAAAAAATCATAACTTCGCTCTCGTTCATACATTGAGAAACCACTAGATTGTGTAAGCCGTCATACGAAATAACCAGAAGCTAGTCAATTGCAGAATCTTGGATCGTATTTGTCATTAAGCCTTCGATTCCTTAGTCTAGTTAGCGATTACAGCAGCCATTATATTTTCCGATTTATTCGAATTCAAAGTGAGTTCGATTTATAATGTAAAACCACTATCTCTATCATGTAAAGTATCATATATCATTTTATTATTGAGTTGTATCTCAAAACTCCTTTTGAGATTATCAGTTCAGCTTCTTTAGTTGAAGTTTCTCAATCGTAGCTTTATTTCAGAATTTGTAAGGTAGCCGTTTTGCGTTTAAAAGTATTTGTAGTATTTGTAGTATTAAAATTAATTACTTGCTTATTGTATAATTTGTGCATCAGTGTTTTAGAACATAATAAATCTTACCATAGTTAATAGTTTGTTTATTAGTTGTTGATTGATAAATTATATAGATTTTGATGATTTGAGACTGACTAAGTTTATTAAGCTTTGATCATTGTTACCAATCGTACTATCTCCACATTGTATTGATTGGGAGTTGAAAATAGAAAGATTAAGGTTTTATAGTTTGTACCTTGGGCTTGATTAGGACTTGTAGAGACTGATCAAGGCAGCTGTGATCCACAATAGGAATATTATTGAGTCTGATAAGAATTAAGATAAAAAACATTACAAGCTCAAAACCAACAATTTGATGATCGTGATTTGTAGTCCATTAATCTGTCGGGATATATAAAATATTTTAAGAGAGAGAGCTTCAAAATCGATATTTCAAAAATTAAAATGTGGTTCCAATAAAATAGAGCTCATTTAAAGATCAGGGTTTTAAAAACCAAATAAATTGTGAATCTGAACTTTGAAATATCAACAAAAAATGGGTACATCTATATTATAAAAATTCATATGAGGCTTTAAAACAAGAGAGAATTTAAGTGACGAAAATACTTAGACTAGGCTATTTATATAAGGATATCTTTTTATTATTTTAAATATAGAGAAATTATATTTTTCCCAAGGCATTTTAAGATCAAACGGTGAACTTTTTTCATTGTTTATGTGCTTAAAAATAAAAGAGATTGGTCTATTTATTGACGAAATTAATGAAGAAATTACGAAAATAGAGAAATATCTCAACAAGTATCTGCAGTTTGGAATATAAATTGGATATGAAAGCCAGCTCATTTTCAAATTGCAAAAAATAATTTTTGTGGGCGGAATTTTTGAAAAGCAAAGGTTTCATAACGGAATGAACATTTTAGAAGAAACGGAGAACGAAATAACGAACACAAGACAATATCCTCGAACTCAAAACCAATAATAGCAGAAGACAGATGATACTCAAAATCAGTACCTTTAGGAGCAATAAACCAGTTAGCCAGGAAACTTTTAAGTTTATTTTGGTTTAAGTTAGTGGTAAAAGTAATCGAAAAACTATTAATATTGGTATAAGTCGATCAGAAATTTTAGATTCTTAATCTTTTATTAGTTTCTGAGATTCAATCCAAAAATTGTAAACCATAATAACCAATCAAAACTAAGAATATATATGGTTATGATATTTCAGTATCAAATTTATGCGCGCACAATTAAGAAAATGGATTTATAAATAATCAAAGAACATTTCACTAGATCTCAGTAAACTAATCATTCGTTTCATAAACGTATAAATTACCCAGCATTAAATGAATGAATATAAACTAGTTGTGAATCTTATATCAGTTTTAATTGAGAAACGCAAAAAAGATCGACTACAAATTATAAAATTGTAATTAATTTAAACAATCTCAACAAATCATAAATCTCCCATTTATTCAAAACAACAATTCTGGAAGAAAACTTCACAGCAGTAAAGTAACGATTTATATTTCGCTTAATTCGTCATCGTTATTGACTTCTTTCAAAATATACTGGAGATCTTCAATAAAAATATTGATCTAATAAAAATATCAACAATAAATAAAATTTTCAGCTGAATAATCAAACTTTATCCAATTGTTTCAATGTATCGACAATATTTAATGAATTGATCTTATTGCCCAAGAACTTCTGAGATATAAAATAAAGATTACTTGTTGCCCTGAAAATAAACATGAGCTTTAGACGTAAAAATTTCAAAAAAATGAATTAAAAACCTTATAAAAGGTAGAGAAAACTAAGTAATAATGGTAAATTGGGTGTAATTTTAATAAAACACGTTGGAAAATGAGAGGATATGTTTATGCGCCAAGTAAGAGTTTGTGAAAGGAAACACTCAAAACTTGTTATTAAGAATGTATGGAAATATTTTGATAAGTGAATTTCTAATTATTTTTTCTATGTTTTGTTATCAGGTTGAATGAAACTTTATGAAAATAAATACTGATTATAATGGCTGTATTCCTCTAAATATATTCATAATTTCATAGAAATACATTTAAAGATATGGCGAGATTATATATCTGTTTAGCCGATGTTCATCATGCTGAATATAACCATCGTTTTCATTATCAGCAAAATGTTAAATTAAGTTTAAGGAGTTTTTATTTTTTGAATTATTAGAAAAATTAATCATAAAAACTGTGGAATCTTAAAGAGGAAAAAACAAATGATTGAAACTGAAGATTGAACCTTAATTGTAATGTTATATTAAAACAAAAGATTGTATAACGTTTTCATTTTTAACTTTTCTTTTAACTTTATTTAACTCACATTTGATACAGATGTGTTAAAAATGAACAAGAAATGAGAGTTCCAATAAAACAAAATTATAACAAACACATTCATTTCATACCACCTGTTAGTTGACAACATTTCTTCATTCAAGTGATTTAAATCAGAAGTCATGTTTGTTTAACAGCACAAATATTTATCACATCACATTTCAATCAAATTTTAAAATTTAACAGTATTGCTTAGCAAGACTCTTATAAATATTGTTAGTTGCTAAAACTTCTTCGTTTTAATATTCAAATCAAAAGACATGTTTTCAACAGAACAAAAAATATATATTTATAATACATCCATTTTAAACAAATTTTAAAATATTAAAATTTATTTCCATCTGATTTATCTTCTCTTTTTAAATCTAAAAATGCACACATATTTTAATATTATATCTTTATTTTTTTATTTAAAATTACTTTTAGTAATTTTAATTTTTTTTTATTGAGGTTAATAGTAATTTTTTAAACAAGATCATTTTATAAATATCAATATAGTATAATTATTTTTAATATATTTTTTTAAAATATCTTTTAATTTTTTAATTTTAATCTTATGTAAATTTTAATGATTTATCGTATTTTTAAATAATCTCACACCATCAACAATACTGATCAATTGTTCAAGAATAATAAAATAAATAAATGTCAGAAATTATGACATAATTTTAAATTTATAAATAATTGAGTCAACAATTATTATCTCAATACTAGTTGTTCCAATATTCGACTCATCTTAATTATATTAACATAATTGACATGAAACAATATTCTAATCTCAAATAATATGGAAAATATTGAATAAATTTGATAAATAATGTATTGAATACATAATTATTGGACATAAAAATCAAATTATCTAACATTTTTATTTTCCCATATTCCAAAGTTTTTTGGGCCACTTCACTGATTAAGGAATTCCATTCTGCTGATTTTTCCAAACTTATCGATTGAAGACGGTCATATTCTAATTGTAAAATTCCTTGCCGATTATTACATCGAATAATCTGCCCATTGCTATTCTACAGTCAAAAGAAAAATGAAAACATTGAAGTACAAACAAAATTGAGCGAGAATATTTTGATTTTATTTAATGATTGATTATTTGTTTATTATTTCGCGACCTCAGCTGGAATAGAGATGTTGATCTAATTTTAGTTTTATCCAATTAATTAAATATAATTTATTGTTCAGTTTTTTTATGAGATAACAAATTTTATTCCAAGTTTTTTTTAATCTTTGAAAAATGTTTTATAAAATTTAATTATAAAATATTTTATCTTCACCAATTCGAAATCTCACTTATCTTTGATATAATCATCCTCATGATGGACTCATGATCAATTGACAGATTTCATTTACTCAATATTTTTCAAATCAAACCATTGACAATTTCAACAAACTGTCCAAGGAGAGATCGTCTTGTAGTCCATTCTACTCATGGTTCTTATTAATGGAAGGACGATCAGAACGTATTGAAGAAAGATTTTCAATTCAGGGATTAATATCGGTTCGTCAAATGGAGCCATCCATTCAACGAATGAGCGTTGTGTATTAAATCGTTTGTTTAAATAGATAGTTATGAAGACTAACTTGAAATTGTAATTTTAATATTAATAATCAAAATTATAGGAAAGACAAATTAATAAAATCCAGAATATAATTCCAAACACGCTCCTACATAGCTGCAATATTAATGATAATTGTGAGGATTTATAATAAATTGAAATTTGAAAAAATTTAAAATCAGATTTTTATGAAATATTTATTTGTTTTAATAATTGAAATAAAAATATATTTTTGTGGCTTGACTTTTCACTTAGGTTTCAATGCATTCTTTATTAAATAGTAGGGGCTTACATGGCGACCACGCATTTGAATTCGATTCTGAGATTATCTGTGGCATGGAAGTATAGGAGAGGAGGAGGAACCTATAGAAAAGATGTAAGAAGGATACAGCATAGTTGTATAAAAGATAAAGAGAATATGTAGAAGTGATATAAAGAAAATAGAAAGTAGATGCGAAAAAAATGTTTACATAGATAAATTTATCTAGAAAATTCGACACAGATATAATTAAGAATTCAGAGAAAATCAAAGATTTTAAAGAAATGGAAGATGTGAGGATTTATAATGAATTGAAATTTGAAAAAATATAAAATATTAATTTGTTTAAATCATTGTAATGAAAATATAATCTGGTGTCGTGATTTTTCAATTCATTTTCAATGCGCGTTTTATAAAATAAAAGCGTCTAGCAATAATAATTTTGAAAATAATATCAAATCTAATCAAATCAAACTAGATCAACAAAATATCAATATTGAATGTTATGAGGTTCTTGATAAAATTAAAACAACTCAAAAGATTGATCGATGAGTTGTAAGTCAAATTTTTTGGCATTATATATTAACATCATTCATGTCTTGAACTGGTATAGAAAAATGATTTTAAAATGATATTATCTCCCCCTTCTATCACGGAATGAAATTTTAAATTTAAAATTAAATTATAAAAATCAATCAATTAAAACAAATGCAAAAATTAAAACTTCTTTTAATTGCATCATATTTTGTTTCTCCTCATTGACAGCTATTTGATTATTTTTATTTCGCTCCAATAAATCCTGAAATCATCGACATCAAAACATTGATCCAATCACCTTCATTGAACTTACATCATGAGCACTAGCAAGCGTCGAATAACGATCAACGATTTCTTTGATTTCTGTGAATTCCTCTGTTATCTCTATAACACTCTCGAAAAATGTCAAATACAATCGATATCGTTCCAATTTCGATTTCAATTTTTCTTGTTTATTTCGATAAAGAACCAATGTTTGTTTGAAACTGTTGTTTTTTGTTGTGGAGTGAATATTAAAGATATATTAAAACACCAAATACCAAACCAACTCCATTATTTCCTTGTCTTTGTTCTTTTGATTTTCCAGTTCGATTGACGTTTTATGGAGAGCTCTGTTTCGTTTCGATTCGTTTTCTTTGAGAAATTTATTAAATTTCAATAAGGATGATGATAATTCCAATTCTTTTCTGTCCAATTCGTGTTTTCTTTGTCGAAAACTTTCCATTTTCATTTTAAATTCCTACAATTTCGATTCGAGAATTTCATTTATGAATAAAAATATTCCAATAACATAGATAAAAATAAAAATTCATTTCATATAATTTGTTGAAATTTCATTTTTCTGTTTATTATTTTGTAAAAACTCTACAAAATTTTGAATAGATAATTCAAATTGATTAAATAAATGTTGTTAATTAGCGACTTATTATTATAAATAGTATATTTCTCTGATAGTTATATATTCAATTTTAACAAATATTTCAAAATGACAAATACTTTGTCAAAATATCATCGAAAAAATCGCTATGAAATTGAAATAAGAATGGTTTTGAAAAGCCACATAACTTGAAATACAAATTATATTAATTAATTTAATACAAATTAAACAATATTGAAATTCACTTAGAAAATATTATGTAATTTGTTTATGGGCAAGTTTCAGATAGAAAAAACTTAAAATTAATAAAATAAATTTCCCAACAATGTAAATGAATTAAATCATTTATAACAATTTGCTAATATCTAATTTCATCTTACATCTTTTTGAGAATTGAATGCATTTTCAATTTCAATCATCTCACGACGCTTTTCTAAAAGCATTGTTGCAGTTGTGAGATTACTATTTTGCTTTTCTGGGATCTTTCTAAAAATTTTATTCCTTAAATTTTAATGAAAATTAATATTTGTTTACATGGAAAATTTATCCTCTAAGTTTGAGTAATTTCTCTTTGATATATCCATGGGGATTTTTAAAAAATTATCCTAAAATATGTTTAAACAATTGACAAAGTGATTAATTTATAACTAATTGAATTTTATTTTTATGTCATCTAGAGCATATTTGGCAATAAAATATAATCTTTTCACAAATATCATTAACTACATATATTCAAAATTAATTTAAAATGTCCCATTTTTGATAGCTTGGTTTACATCAAAATGAATTTACGTCATTTGATGGAAATCTTACAATAAATCTAACAAAACTCTAATATTGACGTTCTATAATTAATCAACTTAACAACTAAACAACTGCAATCAGTTTTATTTTTTTAGTTCAATATAGAATATTTTTGGCTTAAGTTAAGAAATGACCTACTTCTGTAATAATAAATTTCCGCGCATTAGATAATTTTGTAACTTAATTTTATATATAACTATGACGTTTAATTTATTAGTATTTATCAGTTAATATCTCACTTTTTAGAATGTCCAATAGGAATAAAACAATTTTTAAACCACGTTTCTATTCTACGCACAACACTCAATATGATTATTTAAGTTTTTAAATTTAATTTTTTATAACAATAAATTGAGTTACTTAACTACAAACATATTTAATAATATCATTGCTTATTTTTATAAAATAATTGTAAAAATTTAGAGTATCTTTCAATTTTCTTCTAATGTTGAGAAAGAGATCCTCGAAAATTTTCAAAAGAATTGCAATTCAACCTAGTTTGATCCGTTTTTCAAATAGTTAAATTTTAGGAGACTTTGAAGTTCAAGTGTATTTAATATTTAATTTCAAACCACTAGAATTCTTTTTAAGTACTTAAATAAAAAATTCATATATTCGTGCGGTCTATCATTGCACTGCTGGGTTCGAATAGAACTTCTTCGTCGTCTGCCCGGTTCGTTTGTACATAACACATTGTTTCTGAGCGAGGGGGTATGATGATTTCCTGTTCCGCATATACATTGTTTCGATGAGCTTTTCTGTCTCTGACCATTTTGATGAATGAACCGGTAGCGCATTCGTACATGATGTCCTTTAGCTGTCGGATTGTGTCTTTTCCAATTACGCAATCGTACGGGCTTAGCTTTGAAACCCTTGTTACGATAGGTATGGTCTGATCACAGAGGTGGATCTTGCAACTGAGTAATCCCAAGAGTGGTAGTTCATTTCCATCGATTCCGATGATAGATACTCCGTTAGTATTTCCGATACTCATGAGTTCTGGTACGTTTAATATGCAAGGGTAGATAACTGTAGTATCAGCACCCGTATCAATTAATGCAAAGACATGATGTCTATTAATCCTGATCGGGGTCAGTTTGACGGTGCATGTTGACTCGTTGGTTATGTTGCAGTATTCATTGTAACCCAGTTGATTCTGTCTGTTCATTCTGACCATTACTTCCGCAGTAATTTGTTCAGTTTGGGCCATAACTTGTAATTCCTGAGTTGGGTACTGTACCTGAGTATAATACTGTCTGTATGAAGGAGGCTGTATCTGTGACTGTTCTCCTGGTATATCGGTTATAGTTTCTGGCCTGTTGATAGGCATGGTTCCTGTTCGTAGTTTCTCATCGTTTGTTGCATCCGCAGCGTGGGTTGAGTTGGCTGTTTCTCGATCATGATTGACTCAGTTCCACTTGGTCTATAGCCGTTATCGTTGTCATTGTCCTCGTCGGAGGGGTAGTATTTTTCTTGTTCCTCGTAAACGGCAGATCGAAAAGAGGCGTGTCGAGCAGAGTGAACTTCGTGTCTCATTTCTCTCATCATCTCTTCTATTTTGTACATTCTTCCGTGATGATGTTTATGAAAGAGGCGGTTGGCAATTATCGGGCACATACCGCAAATGATTTTTGATTAGCAGCCAAACAGTTTGTACAAGTCATACATGAATACTAATCGTTGTATGATGACTTTTAGTCCTATGGAGATGACATAAATGCCGACGCATCTTGTAATGAATGTTCCAAAAGCTGCGAAGGCTCCCCATATTTGATAGGTGACATGGTGAGCAGCTTTCTTGAGATGTTCCACTGTGAACAAGTGATCATAGTTCGGACTGGTTGCACTATCCTGATAAACTGTCCTGATGATTTCTGTTATTCCCCTGACTCGGAGCTCGTAAAATCCTAATGCTCTGCGTGCTTCGGCAATGTCCTTAGAGGTGTAGACTCCCCTTTTTCCAGTGGAAAATATGGACTGGAATTCGCGAGTAGTCAATGAGTTTCCCAACCTAAGCAGTTGTACTGGACTTCGAGGTGGTCTTCGATCCGGTATAGTCACCCATTGTTCATTAATCTTGTACAATGGTGAAATCAGTGGATTACATTCTGTCTTTTGTGGTGGAAGCAATATGTGAGTGATGGGTTGAATGTACCTGGTTTGTTCCTTGTAGATTACTGCTAACTCCCTTGTGCAGTTCTTAGTGTCTGCGATGGCGACTTGAATTGGCTCACACTCGTAAGTGTGCCATGCTTCACCACTGATTCGACTGTACACCCCATTTTCCATCAGAATGGGTGTTTCGAGGTCCTGATTTGTGATAACTATGCCCATGCGGTTTCGTGCGATCTCTTGATCCCTTTTACATTGATGATGCTGGGTTTCTGCTAATTGTAGCTAATTGTAGCAGCAGATCGTGGTATATGTAATCGGCCTTATTGTTGGTGTATGTAGTGAGTTTGACGTCCTTGACATTCAGAATTTTGGCATCTCGAGCACTCTGGTGGCTCACATAGATCCCTTGATAGTTTGTTTCGTACATTAGCGTCCCACATTTGTCCAGTGACTGTCCGCGTATCCGTCGTATAGCGTCGGTTTGTTGGTCGGATATTAGTACCATTGAAGCACTCTTTTTGATCAATGTCTCTTCTTCGATTCGTCCATCTAGTCGGCCTTGTGTCAGCCTGGAATATGATGGTCCCATGCGCTTCCGTTGATTGCGATGAACGATGCTTGTTTGAGTAGTGCCACGTCACAGTAAGCTCTTCGGGCTTCGTATACTAATGTGGCTGTGTCTACATTGCAGCTATTAAACTTGGATACACAATGTGGCTACTGAGTCATGTTTTCGGTTTTCATGTCGAATGTCCCTTCATATTGTACTAATTCGACGGTGTAGTCTTCGATTTCTACCACATGAGAGACAATATCTCCATTGCTTCGTCCAATACATGTCCAGTCTGTTCCGATTTTGCCTCCGCGTGTGATTGTTTCAACAAGTCTCTCGCCTACTTCTGCTGTGAGAGTGTCTTCGCTGTCGACTCTGAGTTTTCTTTGTACGAAAGCATCTTGGCAAGCTTTAGGTGCGATTGTGATGCTGCGAGCAATGAGTTTGGCATCTAGTACAGATGAGCGGCTAAAGACTCCTCAATAGTATTCGAATGTAGCCTTCGTGACCCTACATTCCTTGATTGTAGTTCGATAGAACTCTAATTCCTGATACAAGTAATAGGAATCCCGTGGCCCTTGTCTGACGCTGTTGACATTGACTGCTGGACATTCGAACAGATCAACTAACGAATACATTGTGGACAGCTTGGGATTCGAACAATCATATGCGGTGAGCATAGATGTTTTTCCTATCAAGCTGCATATAAGAATAACTTTTACCAATGTGTTTATTAACCCATTATTGTTGAGGTTACCTAGTCCTTCTGTGGTGAGTGACTCGCTGTATCCAAACTGGGTCCATCCTCCTTGCGTTTGAATCCATTTTCCTATGGTTCGATGTGCTAATTTGATCGTCTGTTGCAATGTTTCTTGGTAGTGTGATGTGTCCCCGTATGACGCCATCATGATTTTATTTGCCAAATTGATCAGTATGATTTTGGCTCTTGATGCAGTTATTCCACCTTTAATAATTTCCCATAGCACGTTTTCTGAATCAACGGTGGGATGATCATGTGTGATCTGTCAAATCCTAGGCATGTATCTGCTTATGTTGCTGAGTAGTTTTTCGTAACCCTCGGTGGTTACTTCTGTTATGCGTTGATTGTAGGGATCAATCCCTTTTGCTATTCGCAAGAGACATTGTTGAATGTCTTGCTTGGAATTTATAGTTGTGTCGTCCGCCAGTCCTCGTAGCAACTGTGCTTGTACTTGACTGTTGGTGTGGGCTTGTGTGTCTCTGTTTCTTCGTTTCCGCGGTGGTTCACTAATGTCCTGTGTTGGCACAATCGGTGGCTCTGGTTCTGGAGGAGGGTTTTCTATCTCCCGTATGAATTCCTCATGGTTCTGATTGCTTGCAATAGCTGGTGAATCGAGGTCCACAATTTCTATGATCTCATCTACAACGGGCTCTGGTGGCGGTGGAGATGGTTGTGGGTCATACCCTGCCTGGTATTCCATGAATTGAGAGGTTTCTTGGATGTCCTCATCCAAAACTACTGATAACTGTGTTTCTACTCTTCCCGTTGCTGGCTCGATTTCTGCCTTGGACTATGTGGGTATTCTCCTCCATTGTTTAGATTCTACTGGCGTTATTAGTACCTTTACTACTGTGACGAAGTCTGGTAAGCAGCCTACGTCAACTAAATATTCGTCATCATCTACCGGATTTGATTGATTTGTGATGATGAATGGTTCCGTGATTGATTTCTCCTGCCGGATATCCTGTCTTAATTTGCAAACGTGTGAGAAGCAAGAGTATATCTTGAGCCAGTTCCCGTGATGACTGGTTCTAATGTGCAGCGTGAGCATCGGTGCTCCTTGCGGTTGACTCCGAATGGCTAGCCCATTTCGTTGTAGGAGTAACTGTACTTCTTTTCGGTAAATGGCTCCTTTGTCCAAGAGTTCAACCAGTATTGGTGCAGCGGCAGCCAATACATCTGTAGGTATAGCAGTGTAAATGTGATTATTTAAGATACTCTTGATCATTTGTTAGTCTAGGGGGTTCCTTTGAGCTTCCCTTACTAAGTTACGAGAGAACTGAGTCAACGTTGCTTGTTCCCCAGTTGTTAATTCGATTGTCGCGAACACATTTTCGGGAGTGATTACTTGAGTAAGACTTTGTTAAGCTTCATTTGTCTTTTCCTTGGGAATTTCTTCGATTTCCCACGTGTCTACTACCTTGGTAGTGTCACCTTCTTCTTCGTATTCGTTGCATGTGTATGCTTTCTCTACGCGCATGACTATCGGTGATAGACAAGGGGTTTGTAACCCATTGGAGGTGTCTGTTTGCTCTCTCGACGGAGTGAGTTGCATATAATTATTCATTTTAGCTGTCAGAAGAGTCCGTGCTTCTTCTAACTTATAAATCAGTTTCGGATAATTAGTGGAGCTGCTTGAGCTGGTGCCACTAGCCTGAGCGTATGAATGATCCAGTGAAGATTGGTATGGTTTCCCTTTTTGGAAAGCCTCTTGGTAGACTAAACAGCGTTCACGTAGATGCTTTATGTGAGCTTGTCGGTTCACTTCCTCCAAGTATTCATGTTCTAACTGTTGCATCCGCGTCCATCCTTCATTCCCCTTCAGGAAACTTGCAACTTGGCTAAATGCTTACTGGCTAATCCACTGGAACAACAATCACTGGAATCTCTACATCGCAGACCGCCTCAAAATGTCATCATACTACATTGACCCAGCAACTAAATCTCTATCAGCAGAACAAAGATGCCTTTGGAACAAACTGGATAACCTTTTCCAGAACTTATGCGCTCTAAAAGATGGACTTATCCTCAACCAATCTTTCTTACCAGACCTGCCACTTCAACTCAACTCACACGACTGTGGCCTCTTCATTATTCAGCATATCCTCGACCATATCAACAATTCAGCAATTTACCACACACCAGTTCTCCCACAACTGCGCAACGACATCAATAAAGTAATCTCGGATACCATTTTATTTAGAAAACTTGCCACACAGACCGTAAAAAACTCAGGACCCTCGATGAACCCAATTTTAATTGATGCAATTAAACTGAATGAAACTAACGCAGCGGACCTGACTCAAATGCTCACCTCTGCTCGAGCTGCCATTTCGTCAATGGACACATCTAGATTTGCACC
>JBBMOY011924717.1:0-12889 GCA_037951405.1 Platydemus manokwari | reverse complement strand
CTTTGCTTCTGAGGAAGAGGTCAAAACTGGAATCACCAAATTTTTCGCTTCCAAGACGCCTGACTGGTATCGCCATGTGATCGAGCAATTGGCAGAAAGATAACTTCGAGTCATTGAAAATGATGGACTGTACTATATATATATATCAACTTGATCGTTTATATTGTATATCAACTATGAAACAATAATTTTTGTTTGTGTTCATTCCATTTTATAAAGTTTATACATAATTTTTACTGATAAAATGATATTTTATAAGCTAAAACGTATAACTATTATTTGGAGCTTGTAGACAAATATTAAGTAGAAATAATGTTGTAAGAAGCTTTTGTTTTCTTTTAAGTTTATTTTACATTTGTTATAAAAAAATTAAGTTAGCAAAACCTTGGCACTGTGTTTGATTTTTGAGTCCAATTTCACTGCTTGAATATTGAAGCGCCGAAATTTGATCAGAAAGCAAAAGAAAGTTTCTGGTTTTAAAAGCGATCAACCAGACATAAAGTGAATACCAGACGAAATATTATCCATATTGAATAAGGAAAACTTGAGCAATTAGTAATAGGTTGCTAATCATTGAAGAAAACAAGAAAACCGCTAAAACCTTCAGATGAAAACAATTTCAGATCAGTAAATTGTGTTTTCGAACATGATATTGAAGAAAATGAAAAATGATCTGGAGTGATAAAACAATTATGCTTAGAGTTATCAAAATGTTATGTTCGGGCATTATTGATTTAATTATTTTATTAATTTTATTTTTATTTTATATCTTTATTGTGTCAATAAGCCTCTTGATTAAGGACAAAAGAGCAATCTACTGTATTTTGTCTAATGCTCGCCTCGTATAACATATTGTGTGAAGGCAATAGGTGTGGCAATAGTGATATATCTCATATATAAGTATCAATTATGCATCTTATTGGAATTCCTAAAATCGCTGACACCAATGATAATGCGCAATTATTTGTGTTCTCTATTTAATCAATAAAGAAGGCTTTTTACTACAATATATAACAATAAAACTGCTTAACAAATAATATAATAACAAAAGTTACGAGATAATTCTAATGCTACACTAACTTTAACAACTTCTTTGAACAAGTTGATGTTAATAGATCCTACACTTTTGAGGCAAAACCAGTTAACTGGGGAATTTGAGACACAGCTCGATGATACGAGATAAATGATAATACGATATATAATACAAATTATGATTTTACAAAACAATCTAACTCACTTAAAACTTGATCAATTCAATGGCAAAAATCGAAAGGCATATAACGCAAAGGCTTCTTATGGCAATATGTATCTTCACGTATTCTTGTTGGTGTTGAATTTGACTTCACTTTCTCTAGTGGTTTCTTATAATGGGCCGAGCTTCACGTAATCCTAGTGGTTTCACAATAAGGGCGACTTGTAATGATTGCAACTTCTATTTATAAGGTTTGAAAGTCGGCTCTTTTAATCCTACCAAATAAAATATTTAGATACATTTTTAGAAAATATATATAAGTTCCTTTATTCTTTCCGCTATTTTTTTATTGCCATGAAATTCATCTATATATAAAATATGTTTCATTTTAAATAAATGCTGTAACATAAATTATTACGCAATAATTAATATATTTATTTTTCTCTCAGAAGTGCCGTCATAAAAATATCGCTACAATGCGATTATAAAAATTGCTACATAAATTCACTACAGTGTGAAGAAAAATTAAAACTATATCACTACAATGCGATAAATTAAAATATGTCGCTACATTGCGGTAAAAATAAAATAAAATAAAATAATTGCTTCATGCAATAGCAACTAAATGTTCCGATTTTTAGCAATATCATAAAAATTCAATCGACTTCAGGCATCGATAAACGCTACATTTTTCAATAGCTAAAAAATCGTTAAAAATCAACCAAATTATAAAAATTATAAATTACTATAATATACATCGATATTTCATACTTTCTACTTTTATACATTGAATATTTTCACTATTATACACAATATTATCATAATTATTAGTCACTTTCTGGAAACCCCAACAAGTCTATATGCCCTTCGCACTGACCGTGTGGCCAAAAAACCTTACGTCATCTCTGATTAGTGTACATTTCTCCTGATTGACTTTCAGACCAGATTCTTGAATTCATTGAAACATGGCTTCCAGTAGATCGTCATGCTCTTGCTGAGTTTTCCCGCATATCAGCACATCATCCAAATATACCACAGCACCGTTAAAGATCAATCCATCCCCCAGCTTATGCATTAGCTTTTGTAAACTTGCTAGTGCTGTAGATAGGCCAAACGAGAGTCTTTTTAAACAGAATTGGCCGGTTAATTTAGCTAAAAGCTATGCAATCTCGGGACCTCGAACTTAGTTAGACTTGGTAATAAGCCTGGCTTAAATCTATCGAGGAGAAATATTTAGCATCCACTAAATAGTCTAGAAGTTGATGGATATCAGGCGTGGGAAAACTAAATTTTTCTGTTACTCCATTGAGTCTTCGATATTCTACACACAACCGGACATATCCGTCCTTTTTCCCTACGATGACCAGTGGTGAATTCCAAGTACTCTTGTGCGATCTTATTACTCCTATTTCGAGAAAGTTTTTTTATCTCATCTTCAGTTTTTGCTTCTAAATGCATAGGCTGTCTTCTGGGATTCTGCGAAATAGAATTTCCGGTAGTTATAATATCTTGAACAACTAAGTTGGTTCTGCCTAAATCTAATTTCGAAACCATGCATATTTTCCGTATTCCTTGATGAGTTTATCAATTATAACAGTGTTCTCAGTCTTGATCATTTCGAGTGCGTTTTTCAATCTTTCATCATCTATAAATTTGCAGTTAAATTGTGATGAATCGATTGTGGCTACCTCTTTCAGCTGAATCCCGAATGCATTAATAGTGTCGACACATCCGATGAAGTCGGGGCAAATTCATTTTGGAATCCCAACCCTAATTTTCCTTTTCTTTCCTTTCCACTTGACCATCACTTCTGCATAACCCAGAGGATGTTCAGTACCTGTTGAAAACACTCAACTAAGCGTAATCAAGTTATCCTACAATTTTGGGTATCTTCCAATAGCTTTCGTTCATCACTGTGATAGATGTCCTCGAATCCAACAGCCGTCCTTCTTAAATATCTCTCTACATCTAAATATCTCTCTTCAATTTCAAATTTTCTTATTATCTATTGATTCAAACTCACCTATGAAATGCATGCGACGGAGTTGGAGCGGTTTTTTGGTCTTCTACCTCGTGCATCACTGGGTTTTCGATTGAATCAAGTTGCTTCTCGACCTCGTCCTGAACACATAAAATTCTAATTTCTACTCTGTGTCTGGTACCTTGTATTCAATGGCAAGATCTGAAATGATGGCCTTCTTGTCAGTATATTAAACATTTGTGTTTTAGGTGGCACTGGCTTCTGTTGTGATCGCTTTCTCCCAGAAAATGCTGGTTTCTCTATACCTGAAACGAACTTCTGTTCTGAAGCTATTGGCTCGAGGTTTCATGTACTGATAGTATGTAGTGGTTTATGAGCACTTGGCTCATTGCTTTCTTTTTTGAATTGGTTATTCCACCAGTTGCTTCTTCCAGTTTTTAAGGCTTGAGCATAGATATCTCTACGGATTGTATTGACTACCTGGGAATCTCGTTAAAAACTTTATTTCAAATTTCCGAAGACCTTTACAGCACTCCTAACTCCAATTATATCCCTGTCTGACTTTAGGGCAATAGCGTCTTTTAACCCATTCGATCGTGTTCTCATCCTGATGATATCTTTCACTATTATCCGGAATTTATCTCGATTGTTGAACATTTGCAAGTTCGAAAATCATATCCATTATAAATTCTTTGATCGTGAACGTATCTCCAAACAACGATTTAGTTGAATCTTCCTTGGTGTTATCAGATTTGAAATTTTTCCACAGAATACCTGCCTCGTTTGAAAGCAGTAAATCGAATGCGCTAATCAGGCTGAGATCATTAATGAATGGCCACTCCTCTATATCTCGTATTCACTTTGAAGCTTTATTAGAATTTTTTCCATCAAATTTTCGGATATTAAAATTAAGAGTCTCCTATGCTTGTTTCGGCAAGCTCTCCAGTAGCTGGCGTGGTCGGCAGTTACATCATTAACATTAAAAAACTAAACAATCCGTCAATCAATTATGTAAAAAATATAACATGTTTGTTTATTTAACCACGTTACTACAGCTTTTTCATTTCCCAAGAATGACAGTTTACACATTTTTTATATAGTGCTTTAAATTATTCGAATTATTAACTGCACAGAGCTTTGTTTATTACTGAAGTAAAGAATTGAAGAAGTATTTCAAAGTCGATAATTTAATTATTGATTAAATGTTATCGGCTTTTTAAACTTCATTAAATATCATAAAATCCACTAAAAAGTCAAACTTCCCGATGAAAGAAACAACCATTAAAATTGAAGATAAAATTATGAATCATTAAAAAAAATTGACTAAATTTTGGCTAAAAATAAATCGACAGGGAGAGAATAAATTAAAATCTATCTCAAACAATACCAAAAGTGTAGAAGAATCGATCTTCAGTTTCAAAAATCATTCCTATTATACTGAAAATTATTCAAATTTTTAGATATAATTTGCTCTTTTCGGCCTTGATATATTTTATCAAGCTATCACAATTCCTTAACTCTGTATGCAGGCTAAAGAGAGTTAACCACTAGAGCTGTTTACTATAAACCCCTATCACAAAATTTAACTATTGTGCACAAAAATCTTGATCAAACTATTTGCATCACACAAAATCAATATTTTATTAAGCAGACACTAAAGAAATGAATTATCGAGGTGATGCCCGATACCAAATCTCTGTTCTGTTGTTTTGATAATTTTATTTGTTTTAATTTGATTATTCATCTAAAATTCGACTTCATTATTAATAAATTTTATTTTATCCAAAAATTATGGCTTTAAAGGCCAGGGTACAATTTAAACACAATTTAAATGTTGTGTTCAGGATCTCGAGGACACCCAGTCCGGTTAGAAACTACTTCTACACAGACTCAAATTAAAGCTCTTTTATTTTATTTATTTTAATTGCATTAATTTGTTTCTCATTTTGGGAAACATTCGGGACTCCACATTTTTTAATAAACACATTTTGGATGAAATCAAAACATTTGATTGATATATTATTTTATTACGATAAATATTTTACTATATTATGGTAAGTAATTAACTTATTTTCAAATTATTTTTAACCCTGAAATTTTCATAATAAATCCAAATCCACGAGAGAAAAATTAAAAGTGCAAATCCATTTCCAAATAAATTAAATTACATTTAACGAAAATCATCACATAAATTTCATAGTATTACCCTTGCAAAAGCAGGTTTGCATTTTTGTCCACTTTAATTATCTACAATTTCTACAAGCTCTTATTGTGCCTTACTTTTTGCACTAATAACATTTAATTGAGTTATTTTCTAATCTAGTAAGTATACTTTGTGTTTGGTTTTTTATCTTTAACAAGCTCCTATCGAATAAATTCTGTTTACTTTATTATTAAATCATCATAATATATGGTAGATATTATTTCATACAGAACACAATCTCTTTGTACTACAGCCATTACTTCGTTATGCAGCAGATAATAGTGCATTCAACAATTAATAAAAATTCCTATTTCAGTAACGAAACATTGTAAATTAATATCGAAATAATAATCAAATCTATTTCAAAAATAAACCAGTTTCATAATCTTATCCAACCATAAATATTGTGTAAATTATCTGAGCATATTTAAATAATTATTTATTTGATTTGATAACCAAAGAACTTCGGTCACATTCACCAAAACTTACGACTTGTCTCGTTTATTTTGAGTTGTTCCTCATGATGACATTTATAATATCAATACCAACCATTGGATTTAGTTTTGCTTATTACTTGCAGAATATTGGCTTGCTTGATAATTCAATTTATACTTTATAGCACAATGAAATTACCTTTTACTAATGATAGATAGACCTGGTTTATTCAATACAAATCGAAGGTCATTATTTTATATAATAATTATCTTAATTCTTAGCACATGTTTTATTAAACAGAATCTGACGAAGGATCTTATTTGTGTTGACAAAGAATTTGCAGACTTAAATAAAAAAACTATCAAATGTGAACGATAAATTAGGTGAGTGAATAAATTTTGAAGTTATGTAAATATAGGTATTTCTATTATTGTTGTTATTGCCTGTTTTTATAAGGTTTATCTGAGAGATAGTATAGTCTTCTCTACCTTATTATTCATTTTTATCGTGTGGTAGAGTGCATCTATCTTGATTGCTGAGATCATCTCGTCATGGAGAAAACCATGTATAAATCGATTATAGTATATAGAATATATATTATCTTGCATTTTCATTTTAGATCAGAAAAAACTCCGCCACGGAGATGAATTTTATTATTATTTCACAACTATATCCTGTTTTTAGATTTTAGCCTGGTAATTGATGAAGTATGGGGTGATCGCGAAACTAGCACAGAGCAAATATATCCATGCTTGTTGAATTCGTCTAAGACTTAAAAAATTTGGAATATAAAAACCAAAATTCTTGACTTTGAGAATCAAACGAGAAATTTTTGTTTTTAATAAATCTTTACATCTTCAAATATATATATATATATATATGTAATTTATTGAATTTCATATAAATGCATCAAGCAAACAAACTGATTTTCAAATTTTTCATCTAATTGTTGTTATAATGTAGCCCATAATTATTTGCGGTGAAATGATCAAATATTTATTGAAACGACAAATATATCTTCATAAGATATTGTTCTTTTGTTGTCATTATTCTCTTCGCCACATCGATAACAATATTTCCGTGACGCGAGTATTTAATGTTGATTAGTCAAAGCAAATTTAAAAAGACGGATAAAACAATTACAAGAGAGAAATTAAATTTCAAAAACCAGTCATTACTACTGTTGAGCATCTGAGCTGGGGAGAGCTTGATCACGTTCCGTTGAATTGCAGTGGGTAATAAGCACTTGATTTGATCTTGCAGACTCGAAGTAGACTCATTATCATTCGGTGGACGCTCAGTTTTCAGTCAAGTCAAAAGAGCTCCCAAGAGAAAGATGCAGTGGACAATGGTCTACAGTACTCAGAATGAGGAGTGGCGAGCAATTATCGTGTGTTAATTGTAACTGTTGCTGCGTATTCTATCGATGACATAAGTTTTGCTGCTACAAATCGACGTCCTGATTGGTGATGTGACACTCGGGGACGGCACTGTAACATATTAGGAGTAAATGAATAATGACAATTCGAGTATCTGCAATTAAATTAGTGATGGATAATTGTTGGGATATGGCAGTCGATATCGTTGGTGATTACATGGATGGTTGTGAGGATAATCCTGATGATATATTAAGGGCTATTTGAAGATATGGTTGGGAATTTGTAGCTCGTTTCTATAAATCACTACAGAGTCGTTTCATTAGATTTAGAATTTTTTCATATTGTAAAGAATTGAGATAAGGTAATCAATACTTCTTTACTAGATGGATAAATATTTAAAATAAACAATGTGCCTTCAATATAAAATAAATAAAACTATCCTCAGATATCATATGATTTCTTATCGTTATTTGACAAAATCCATAAAATTCGCCATGGTTTGAAGTTGATATAATTCGATGAGCGTCACAAGATATCTGGATCTAAATATCTTAAATATATCTGTCTCGAAATTCTGGGATTTTATCTTTCAATTCATATACTTTATTAATATGTGTTATTAGGTGTGACCTTATAAAATGCTAATAATTTATGAATAGATGCTGATATATCTAAGAGGTTGGAAAAGAAATGCATCATCAGTAACTTCTATAAGATTCAATACAAAATTTCAAAAAGAACATTTTCAACCATTCCATTTGTTCATTATAAATCCTTGAGTACTACTCTTGTAGATAATCAATTAATGACTTTCCTTAGGCACATTTATCATTTCAGATGCTTTGGGAATATTATGATGAGATTTTAATTAAGCTCTTCTTTTCCCACTTTTTAATTTCAAAAAATATCTTAATTGTTGTTTTAATATAACAACGAAGCTATCGATGAAAATATATTCTTTCATAAGATCATATAATGAAAAATATTAATAATTTTTCAAACTTTTAATTGAAATCATTCCACATCATAACATTTACACATCATCCAATCATATTTGAGCGCATCTTAAAACCCACCAATAAAATTAAACAAAATTCAATGATATAAAAACATCAATCATGGGATTTACGCGTTTTAAATATGAATGAATTATTTTCATTAACTCATCCACTATTGCCAATTCCAACAAATTTAAAAATTCCCAATTTTTCCATAACTCAAATATGTCAGGTTTGTGAGAATCTGGAAGAGAGTGGAGATATCAAACGTTTGGCAAGATTTTTGTGGTGTTTATCTAGTTGTCAAACATTATGGAATAGCCTTCTTCACCATGAAGTCGTATTGAGATCACGTGCTATGGTAGCTTTTCACAGTGGAAATTTTGCTGAATTGTATTTTATTTTGGAAAATCATCGATTTTCATCTCAATCCCACATGAAATTACAAACGTTTTGGTTTGATGCTCATTATTCGGAAGCTGAAAAATTGAGAGGAAGAGCTCTGGGACCAGTGGATAAATATCGCGTTAGGAAACGCCATCCGTTACCGTCGACTATATGGGATGGACAACAAAGAACACATTGTTTCCAAGAGAGAACACGTTGCTTACTGAAAGATTGCTATTCAAAAGATCCTTACCCAAATCCGAGTAGAAAACGTGAATTAGCAATCAGAACTGGTCTCACTGCAACTCAAGTAGGCAATTGGTTCAAAAATCGACGCCAGCGAGACAGAGCTGCTCTGGGCAGAAATGAGTAAGGAAACGTTTCAAATAAAACATTTTTTTCACAAACGATTCCATCATTAATGAATAAGCAACAATTATTACAGTGAGAATATTCTGTAATACTAAAAATACAGCTCAACGTATTCATTCATTCGATACTATTAATATTCACATTAAAAAAAATTTATTAATCTTAATATTCCCTTAACACTCCAATTGTTTATTCAGATTGGGCTCAATGAAATCTCATCATGATGCACAACCGACAATCATATCCAATAGCAAAGACGGGAATGCCAATAATGATTTGAAACCACTAGATGATCCATCAGATACTAAGCAAATGAAAGGTCTTATTTCACTAAGAGTTTGTGACATGCTATGAATCAAGATTTTGTGAATAATATTATTCTCTTTCATATTTTCTTGTTCCAGATAAACGATGTGTATGTGTTGGTGTATGGTTGTGAGATGATCATCAGAGTGATCGTTATCTGATATCATGTCTCCAAATATGGGGATATTGGATCTACATTATCAGCAATATCTGATTTCTAGCAACTTGCCCCAGTAATGTGATACTGCTATGATGTGCATTAAACGGCTCTTTATAACACAACATTACAATTTATTAATGATATCAATCTCTAATTAATCAATCATGTTCAATTTAATAATATCTGAAATGGGGATCCCTTAATGGGACATCCACTCCAATTGATGGATATGGTGTATTCTCCAATTTCTGTAGGATGATATGAATATTTTATCAATCGATTATCTGTGGAAACTTTTTGCATTTCGACTCTAAAGGCTTCTGAAACAGGACAAATATCTACTGATTATACATCATATGTATATAATTCAAACCTTTTGGACCTTTAACTTTTACCCGTAATTTTCCTACTCCGGCTTCACTGGTGTCCACGGTAAAAAAGCTCTGAAAATTATCAAGTCGACTTGACTCGAGTCCTGGTCCAAATACTTTGAGTTTATCAAGACTTTGTTTATCAGTAAAAAATGGATAAAATGGGCTTCCTGGAATATGATCATCTCCATACATTATATTAAGTTGATAGCGACCAGGGATATCAGGTTGAAGATTCACTTGATATAGCAAATCACTTGATTGTTAATAATAAAATATGATTTCATGTTATGCCAAATTAACCTTTGTTTGATGAAATCATAATTTGTGGATGATTTATCTGGTCCAATCATCACTGCTGTTAACATTGATTCCATTTCATAGGGTTTAGTTAAATGTTTTATGCACACATCACTGGTGTCAACAACTATACTACTCGTCTCACCAACTAAACCATGACTTAATCCATCTCCTCGACATTTTATTTCTCTAGCTGGATCTTTACTCCATATATTGATCGGAAATGGGCTACCTTTTACCATTGTGTCACCCCAAATGACATGCAGTAAATATTTTCCTATAGAAATGTCACAAAACTCTTCATGGTACAGTTCACATTTTACCGGGAATCAATGGTTGATAACTGCAATCATATGTGCCATTTGGTTGTCTATCAACAATGATTGGAATATTGTCCATTTCAGAGTTCATAGCATTCAGATTTAAAACTAATTTACCATGACCAACATTAAAAGTGTCCACTACAAACTTGGCATTCTGTCCAACCCAAGCTCCTTTTAGACCGCTGCCTTTCAGTATGATCTATAAATTGAGATTGAATTAATTAACTATATATATGTATTTATATTTATAAATCTTGATAAATATTAATCTTGATTGTATTTTAAAAGTAAAATATATAAATGGCCTTAAGATATCGTATCTTTTCCAGATAAGCTCCGCCAAAAAGTTAACCCCCACCATCCAAAAAAGATTATAAAAAAGAGGACATGAAACTTGTACTTTTAGTTTTTATTGAGGAGGGTGAAATTTGGTAGTTATTGTTGCATAAAGGTTGTGATGGATCACACTGTGGGCTTGCAAAGAACATATTGCCGTTTCCTTGTCATGAATGAGAGTCGAAAGCGTCAGAAAGTTCATTTCTGATTTGACGTGCGAAAGTAGAAAAATTTTTGCACAAGATGAGCCTAGAGGCGGATAAAGAGTTGTTTTTATGGCATGAGCAAATGTCTAGACATCAGAAATAGGTCAAGGTTGCGTGTGTGGATTTAATTGAGGCTGTCAAAAGATAGGGGGGTTATCTGGAAAAGATCCAAGAAATTTTTTCTTCCATCATTTGATTCTGGATTAGAAATTTTATTTTTTAAGCAGTGATTTTATGAGTGATTGAAAAAGAAGCAGATGAAAAGTGCCATTATGAAAATTGAAATGATAATTTGTAAAAAAAATTATAAGTAAAATTAAATCAATATAATATTAAACAAAACAACAAATATCTAGCTAAAAAATTATTTCCACTTACCATTTTTTTTATTCAAATAAAATCTATAAGAACAAATTGAATAAATTATACACAGCAAATTAAAGAAATGTTAAAGTTATTCTAAATTCACCTTTCATGCAAATATCCGAATTCAAATTATTTTATAACTATTTATGTCAAACATGAAACTTAAACAGTTATTAAAGCGACTTTAACTTATAATCTTAATCCACATCTAATTTAGGCTGTCCACTAAATCAAAACATTAAGTAGGCTCTGATATATATGTATATGTGTGTGGGTGTATGTTTGTACACACAATTCAGTCAATATTAATTGTCACAAATTAGGACTAATAGACTGGGACTAATTTGGGTCACCAGAGCATCATTTACATTTAGCTGTACTGTTACAATGCTAAAGTGACAAGAATGAATGCGAACCGGAGTGAAAGTGGTAAGCGAACACTGACAATTACATCAGAAGTGGAAATAATAACTGGAAAAGCGTAAATCGAAAATGTTGAAACTATGAAAAATGTAATTAGTGGAAAACAATAATTGAATATCGCTGATTTGATAAATGTTTTGGTTCGAAACAAATTTGGTTATTATGATGAAACGATTTTGAGTTTTACAGAACCAATGATGGTATAATTATTGGATCCATTGAGACAAAATACTCTGGTTACCAATATAGGTTACTTCTGCGATCAACAATTTTTTAGGATTTTTTGTTAATAAATATTTATTATTAAATAATTTCTTACCAACAACAATATTCTTAAATTACTTATTTTTAATTTAAAGCGTGTCTTTATTTTTCTAATTATTTATGAATGCTGTAACTGATTAAATATTGATTTAGAAATTATAGTGTTTATATTTAACATTCACCTTATATATCTATCTGCCAATAGTTGGATCACTTGATTATTAACTAGGTGTTCCATATTTCCAACTCCTATTTAAAATTAATGATTCACATTTTGAGTTCATTTGTTAATTTAGTTTAAACGATTTTGTTTTCTGTCGAACTCATTAATAATTTCGTAGTTCGCATTTTGATAAATACATACAGTAAACACATTATTAAATTATCAAATGAACGAAGGAATTAATTTAGTCGAGTCTGAAAATTTAAGAAATGATGATAAAATCTTTAAACAAACATTGAAAATAAAGTACTTGTGATACTGGATCATCTGTAATCTCTGGAGACAAATCGCAATTAGCTTCGCAATTCACATTAATAAGTCCCAACAGTCGGTTATTCCAGAACACTTCGATATCAAAGCATCCCAAATCTAATGATTCTACCCAGAAAGTCCAAATAGTTTTTGTTAAAGTAGTCCAAATTTTAACCTGTAAATTATAAACCATTGTCATGATTATAAATAATAAAATTAATAATAATAACAATAATAATAGTAATAATAATAGTAATAATAGTGATAGTAATATTCATAGTAATAATAATAATCATGATAGTAATAAAAATATGGATAATATTAATAATAATAACAGTAATAATAATAATAATAATGATAATAATAATAATAATAATAATAATAATAATAATAATAATAATAATAATAATAA
>JBBMOY011923606.1:0-12891 GCA_037951405.1 Platydemus manokwari | reverse complement strand
ATGATTTGCTACAGCACACACACAAGTGTTTACATCTGGTGTCAAATTCCGGTTATTAAGTTATAGACCCAATAATACATTACTGGTTATCATCACACATATTTATAAGAAGCATGATATAAAAAATGGGGATAAAATTGACGTATTTAATGTGCATCTCAACTAAATCTCATTCTAGATCAATTATCAAAATAATTTCAAATATATTATCAATTATTTATCAATATAAACAAATCAAACCTCTTCCGATGAATGTGCTTCATTTTCGTCATTAATATTTGCGTTGTTAGATACTTCACTGCTGTAAAATGATAGCTTTTCGAAATCTGCGTTTCTAGAAATATATTTTAATAAAGAATTGCCTCAATTATTTATCACGACATTCATCTAATAATATTTGATTAATAATTGCTTCATTTATTGATTTATTGATTTATTTATATTAATTATTACTTGTCATTTTCATTAATAATTTGATAATCGTTGTAACCGGGGAAATAATAGTGGCTACTGGTTAGAGAAAGATCCTGAAAATAATAACTTTTAACACACTGTTTTTAAACGACACCGAGTTGTTTGAATTTTTTATCAAAAAATTTTAAAAATTTAATTTTTTGAAATTCACAGAAACTCGATGTGAGTAACAGCGGGAAATTCTTATCAATTTATAGATCTATTCTTTAGATTTACAATTCATTAACAACATAGCTGTGGACATCATTCTCATGGGAAGGAACCAACCTGTGTTCTTAAAAGAATTTTAATTTCTTTACATCACAAAATACATGTCAAAATTTATCTAAGCCTAAAAATAATATTGATTAACGATTGATCGTGAACAATATAATCGATAAAATTTCCAGTCACTTAAAAATTAATGAAAATAATCAATAATTCACAATAAAACGAAAAAATAGCACCAAGTAAGCACAAAGAAATGCGCTGAAGACAAACGGAATCGACTTAACCGGAGCAAATATGATAAAATGATAATCTGATAACATTTACCAATAATATTTAACGAAAAATAATTGAAATCAAGTGTGAACTTTCACTTAATGAATACAGGGATGTTAAAAGCAATAAAAAGAAAACATATTTGAAAATATCTTTTAGCTAAATTGGACGACCAATCTCTCTGGATAGCAATATCATTTAATTCTATATTATATTATTTTTAAAATACCTAATCGGTTTTCGTTATACAAACCAGTCCCCTATCTATCTTCCTATCCATCTATTGTGTTTAAATAAATTGTGCGTGCATGTTTTTGTAACTCACGCGCGTTATTGTTGTCTTATCGACGTTGTATTAATAAAAATACTTTTGTGTGTGTGTGTGTGTGTGTTGTTAATAATAATAAAGATCTAGTATTATTAAAGTATTACACATAATTTTGAAGCTTATTGATTGACTATCATATCTCGAAGATAAATTAGCGAAATTCAAGTTGTTGAAGAGATGGGTTTTTTAACTAACGAATAATCTTTTGCAATGATCCGACAATGCTGTGAGTTTTAGCGATCTTGATTTAATCATTAATCACATTTTGAATAAATATCACAACCCACGCGCGCGTGTGTGTCAATTACGAATAAATTGTTAGATGAAAATCTCATTTATCATTAATTAAGAAATAATATTATTAACAGGAACATGAGTTTGATACTAATGAATAAATATGTGCAAATAGCACCTATAATCATGCCATTTGAATTATTGCTAAATGAAGGAATAGCACAGGGCTACTAAGGATAATTTCATTGATAATTTCCTTTATTCATTCATTCATATTACACAAATGCATACCCTCATCTCTGGTTCTGATAAAAAATTTCCTTAAAATATTATTTTCGTCAATTTTTCTCCACGTAATGCTATTAGCTTACACACTACAATGTTTTGTGAATAAATTCAATGTTTTGAATTCAGTATTATTCTTTAGATTTCTTTTCTCATTCATAATTTGTTTTAAGGGTATCGATTTTTTGAATTTATTGAACATCGGCAATGTTTAAATCATTAAATATCGGAACCGAAGATTCGATACGATTTATTTCATATTGTTGAAGGTTAATCTTTATAAATATTCTGATTTCTGCACATTTCGAAGCCCCCAATCGAAAACCTTTGAAAATTAAATCATAAATTATGATCGATAAGGGCTTAATGTTTAAAATGGCATAAACATCTCAAAGATAACAAACTCTGAAAATAGATTCATGGATAACATTCCAATGTCGATTGATTCGCCAATTCCTCATGATCAGAAAGCCAGCATATAATTTACCCACTGTAAGGGGGTAAGATTCTGAATAAATATTCAATGAAAATACTAAATATTTACAAACATATAATAGATTACAACACTCTGTCAATGTTTGATTTTAACCCCCCCACATTGGCAATTCCTTGTTAAATCCAAATAAAATGCATAAGACAAAGTACATTAAGAGCTATATAACTAAAATAATCTAATATGTTGATGACGAACCTATGGTGCACAAGGCTATGATCGAACGTGTCGGTATGCAAGAACCTTTTTAATATATTTTCAGAACAAAAAAAATTTTTTTCAAATTCAATTTTTTATTATAATTAAAAAATAATTATTTTCTTTATTTTCTTTGAAAATCCATGAAAGGAGCTTTAATAATAAAGCAGTGCCATTTATAAATGATTTTCTAAACAACACGCAAATATCAATTTAATTGGTTTAAATAATGAAATGTTTTATTTTAAGTAATTTTTCAAATATTTGTACCTGAAATTTGTGTTTTGTTTCTTTAATTGATGTCCAGAAAATGAAAGTTCATAAAGCAGAGGTAAGGATATTGGACGATTAGTTCAGGAAGTATTAATTGAACCTAGTGGAAAGGTGTTATGAACCCTATGTGTATAGGTGTGCGTATTATGCCTTAAGCGTCATTACATCGAGTTGAGCAACTTTCTGTCAAAATTACTCACATGGAATAGCTCTTCTTACCTGACTTTTAATAAAACAACAAAGATGGCAGAGATTTAATAAAATCAAAGATAAAAAAATATTTAATAAAGACTTTCTGTTTCTTTAATTTTTTGTGATTCCACATTGTATTAATAAATTTGATAAAGATATTCATTTAATGAAAAGTAACTTCTGTATTTAGGAGATGCTGACAACTTAGAATGGATAAAAACATTTTAGGATGCAGGCATACGGAAAATTGTAATAATAAATATCATTGGATTATAAAACTCGATTCGTGACTAAACACAATTAAAATTACGCTAAATTAACAATAGATAATCACTTCAGATTGAATCAGCACCAGAATCAAACGACAAAACAGACGACAACCACAAAGATTAGTTATCAGAAAAATCACACAAAATAGAAGACACAGACGAAAAGGATTGGCAGATGCTCGTGAAATCCAACTCCTTTTATAGGCTTATCGAGAGTGTTCACTTTATATCTTAAGGAGTCACTTTCCTTCGATATTGCAGCTCACATGAGCAAATTTTCTTATAACTTTGATTATTGAATTCTAAATATGAAATGATATATAGGAAAAATCTGATTTGCTTATGCCACGTACGCTCAACGAATCTGTGTATACAAACCCTTTGAGGATTATTTACATGGTTTCTATGAATTTTTTGATTGCTTTTGTAACCTACCAAACATATTGATAAACAATAATAATAATAATAATAATAATAATAATAATATAGTAATAATAATAATAATAATAATAATAATAATAATAATAATAAGCAAGGCTTTTTCATTATCTGAATATAACTTCATTAAGGCTATCAGACCCCTATTTATCGGTTTACAATGGAGGAGAACATAATTACTTTGACTCAGTAATAAATTTTCAACAATACAGATATAGTGAAAGTTCGAAGCCAAAGTAATACGGTAATAATCAGTTAAAATAGAAGTCACGCTTCTAACAATACTGAACAATCGGAGCGGAGATCACATCTAGCCGTACGATTGTATACTTCAATTGTATCTACAGATGTACAAAAACAGCAGAAAATCATACACTGCGTGTCGATAATAAATGAATCCTGTCACTGCTAGAGGAAATATGCAAATTAACAGGAAAAGCTAATCATATTTTACACTGTATGCGTGGTATGTAAAATGGTACCTATTCATATAGTCGATCTATAATGAAAGTTCTGTGTTTATTTTTATTTATCGACGGTTTGCTTCCTTTATTGAGTATTTTTCAGCTTCTCGAGTCCTATCTTGGAGTTTAATCTTTGGAATTCATTCACTGCGATTTCCTGGGCTTTAACTTGTAAGAAACCATTATATCACATAAATCCATATTTTTGCAATCACAAACTAAAATTTTTTCCTCATTTTTTAATCAATTTTTTCATTGGTTGTTAATAATAACAATAAAATTAATAATAATTACAAAGATAATTATAATCATCAATTAAATCTGGCTTTCTAGAATATTATAAGAAAATTAGGATTACATTGTTAGAGTCCGGGGCAAATATAAGAGCTTATCATTTAGTTGATGCACTTACAGCGACAATTATAATGGCTTTATGTACGTGCTTTCGATATGGATTTCTGTTTTAATGATGATCCAATTGTAATGATGTGTGCAAAATAAATCTGTTAAATTCTCTATAAATATTTGTATCATTAGGTTAATACGTTTTATAAATATTTTTATAATTATGGATGAAGTTGAATAATTAAAATTAGAAAATCTATTTAAAAATCTTTCCCGAATATTTTTGATAAATAAAAGTGTTATATTTCATTTTGTACAGTGTTATATGCAGTGTTATATGCAGTGTTATGTGCAGTGTTATGTGCAGTGTTACGTGCAGTGTTATGTGCAGTGTTATGTAAACATTTTTGGAAAGATTAACTGTGAAATAATACATTCATGTTATCTGAATTTAATGAAAACACTTTCACACTTGACAAAAAAATTAAGAATGAATAAGAAACTAAAATCCGGTTTTAAAACTTGAAAATTTGGCATAACTTCGTCATTCACTCAGTGAAAGTAATAGCAAATATTATTGTGATCAATGTATATCTACTGATTTCACTTTATAATTTATGATGAGTTAACTATTTGCCATAACGTTTTGGCCAATAAGGTATTTTCTAGGTCCACTAGTACTTAAAATAACCAGATACAAGCACTTACGTTTGTTTAAAGGAAGATACATATCTATTCTATTCTTTTTATTCAATAATGGCCACAGCTTAAGCATTTTTGATCGTAACTCCTGATCTAAATTATCCATTTCAGCCGAAGGTCCCATTTTTATACGCAAAGATTCTCTAATCAAAGCAAAGAGAGTCGACTTGAAGCTAACTCTCTTGTGATCGTCAAGAATCATATTCATGCGAATCATTTTCTAATAATATATCAAATAATAATTCAAGATTCAGAGCGATCATCTTACGAAACATGAAGTACGATAAGGGCAATTTTCTCCAAATCCAACTGGAGGTCCTAGTTTCTTCATCATTTTAAACATGTCTTCATAATATAGCCACCCTCTGAAATGTATTATTAAATATTTTTTTACTTTAGATTTTCCTACGTTCCCATTGGATCGAACTCAGCCCATATCCTCACATACTCGTCTAAATGGTGAGTACCGAGGATCGATGAGTCTCGAGTGAGATAATCAAAATTATCCATTATCACGGCCACAAAAAGATTAAGCATTAAAAATGTCGTCACAAGAATGAATGTTATGAAATATGGATAGGAAACATCGCTTCCGCAGAATTTGTCTTGTGCAGACAAGCAGATCCCATTAACTGTAGAATTTTCACAAGCACATTTTTTCCCTGAGACAGTGTCCATCATAATGAGATGCCAACTCTCGCCAGTAGCACATCTGATTGAATTTATCATTGAAAGTAGTTAATAATAATAATAATAACATATAAGCACCTGAATAATAGCAAAAGCCCCATCAAAAATGTGCGAAAGTTGTTATTCTGATTGATTTCAGTATCGTCATTTAGTTCTATATTACCGAAGATCTACAATAAAATTTATTATAATAATGCATAAACATCTTCAGAATTCCGATTGATAGATAACTTTTGAGGTTATAATTTTTTGTTAATTGTGGCATGTTTAAGCTATCAAAAGCTAAGCCCAAATTATCCCTGATTCATAGGCAAGAATCGTAAAAATATTATTGTTTTTGGAATAAAAAATTACATCATAATTATAAGCGATTCAGACATGAAATGTTTATGTTTAATAATTGTTGTTATCTGCTACTATTTAATAAAAATAATTCTAAGCTTGTTCAATCAATATTTTTTAATATCGATCTATTTTCTATTTAAAATCATGATTTAAATATTAATGGTTTTGATATCCGCAAATTTTTATTCAAAATAAATTATATTTAACAAAACATTAATTTTTCCTTGTGATTAGAACCATTGATGCTCATTTATAGTTTAAAAGAAAATAGTTACAAGCGAATATAGCAGACTATGATAGCACTATTAATCACTTTATTATATCGAAGTACCACCTTTTGAAGAACTCAAACCATTGACATCAGAAGATAAAACATTTATTGATAAAATTATCAGTGTAAATAAATATCCAATTCCAGCAATCACATATAATAAGTAAGAACATCGAAATTTATTGATGTAGGTAGATTTATTAACTGAACATGCTCGTTCATTTTAAAATGCCAGCCAAATTGATATTTTTATTTTATTATTCATATAATATGTGATTCAAAAGAGCTTCGATTTCAAGGAAGATCAAACGTTTTCATAAATCAAGTTTCACATAAAAATTCGATATTTTTAAAATAATTATAAATAACAAATATTAATTATTAAATAATAGTTTTAAAAAAATATATTTTTATATTTATAGAATAGAGATTTGGTTGATTTGTCGAAAAAATCAAGATTTTTGATTTTGGTATAATTAGAATAAAATAAAATAATTATTTATTTACTTGCATGCCTATGATGCAATAAATGAAGAAGAGCAGCCCGATTAACAAGCACACCCAAGGTAGTGCTTTGAACGACTGAAAAAAAGTCCACAGAAGAATTCGTATGCTGTAGCCTCTCATTAAAAGCTTAATGAGTCTCATCACTCTGAAAAGTCGAAGAAATCCAACATTTGGAAAATCCGCGTTGAAATCCTAAAAATTTAAAGGACAATCGATATTAAATATATATTGGTGGACACTTTATAATGAACTTTGATTATCACAAGATACTTTCAAATATAACTTTTATTTATGATAAACCAACAAGTTAGGAAATAAGACATCCAGAAAATTTTCAAATTAGTGAATTACGTAGCGAAGAACAAAATTAATTATATAAAGCACTGAAAGAAATAGCAGGGAATTAAAACAGAGTGTTTAAATTAAAGGATAAATAAAATTAACCAGCATCTTATATATTGTATTTTATTAGTAAGCTCTTAAAATGACACCCTATATGATAGTTAAAGATATCATATGTTGGATTTTGTCTAATATATTGAATGTGATGCTTACATCCTTCAGTGGTGACGCATACAGACACTCAGGAAAAGGATCCCGATTTTTTACATCGAAAATTAAAAATTAGATAATGGAAGATGAAAGATTCGAGCAACTGAGTAGATTCATCCAAATCATGTATATCGATCGATCCAAAAATCCAAAGATGAAATAATTGATCTTCACTAAACAAATCGTCTAGTATTATTTTGTTTTAATATTTTTAAATTTGATAGCCTTGTAAAAGATTTTCATGTATAAATGATATGAGATTTGAAAAGACTTATAAATGCACTTATAAATATCCTATCATAGAACTGTATATATATATTTTTATTGAAGGAAAGTCATTGCAAATCTACTTAATCAGCTAACCCATTGTGAAACATCAATAATTGTTAACCTTTTATTATTAAATTACATATTTTTCTGAATAGACTGGGAAATTTTATGATCGAAATCAATAAATCTAAATTTATAACTATATATCTATAACCAAGGTTTTGAGGAATGCACAGGTTAATCTTCCCGTTGTGAGTGTTTAAAATGATTTGAAATGTGTGACGTAATTTGTTTGAAATCGTAATTTAAGGGTTGAAAAATAATGGTGCTCGAGTCTGTTAATTAATTCAACCTAAGGCAATATCATTGTAATTGACCTTTTGACAAGGTGCATTCCAGAATCGTTTAGATCGAGAAATTGTTTTGTGAACTTGTGACATCTTTATTGAAAGTAAGAGAAACAGTCGGATTTATTAATCGAGCCGGGATTTTTAGTAGCCTCAGAATATTTTAGTGCCGAATTAGGGTGATTTGCATATACTAATAAATAAATAAACTTTTATATTAAATCGTCGTTATCTTAGATATTCTTGCTAAATAGATTAACTGATATTTTTCTGAGTGGATGATAAGTGATTTTTTGAATATTTAGAAATATTATTGAGACTGAGTGTTTTGGTAATTTTACTTGAACAAATTGATTTTATACCACAAAATGCTAGACCTTGCGTTGTCAATCTTTTAAATCAATAATAACTCAGCCGATCGAAAAAGTTGCTGATATAATTTTGACTATAAAAAGAAAGACAGATAAAGAAATAATCGGAAAAACTAAATCAACATTAATAATAACTTGCTTGATTATTGAGCACACATCAGTGATTGCGACTAAAGTTAAGGAGAGAAGTACTGGATTAAAATTTCTAATTTGTTGAATGTATTTCGTAAAACTATATACATCTTAACTGATTGTATTGTTGGTTGAAGCAATTTAAGCAATTTAAATGAATTTTAGTAATTTAAAATCAAAATTTAATAAACCGAAGCTTTAAAATCTCCCCAAAAATAATTATTCGATTATTTTTCCTTTAAAAAATTAATAAAAATTAGGAAGAAACCTTCTTTCAACATTGGAAGAAAGTAAAAATATATTCTGCTTGCTTGATCAATGATATATCTAAAAGGATAAGAAAAAAGAATTTAAAAAATTAATAAAATATCATTTCATTTTATAATGACTCGATAATCTTTTAAATGTTATCAAAATTAACTTCAAATCAATCTCAGAAATTTCTAAAATTCTTGAATCTTGACGAATACGACATTGTCTGCTTTTACTTAAATAAGGTGGAGAGTAATTGATAAAATACTACAAAACAGTTACTGGATCTTGACATTATTATGTATTTAGTATTCTTGGTGAATTTTGACTTTTGTTTGAAAGTGGAATCCCAAAATATTCAGATATTTTATGGATTTGTTGAAAAAAATCAAAATTTTTATCTGTTATCGATTATCTTTTCTAAGCCAATATAATTGTTATCTATGAACTCTCAAATAAAAAATAGTTAAAAATAAATTAATCGTTAAACAGAATTTAGAAAAGGAGAATAATGATAAACTATTTAAAGGTACCGAGCAAATTATTAGAAAATTAGTAAAATAAAAGGCAAAAAATGAGCACAACGAGTTCAATTTTAATAAAGTTAAGTATTGCGACAACACTCGATATAAATGGCAAATCTACCCTAATAAATTTATAAAAATCTCTTTAAAAACTGGTTTTAATTTTGATTTTCTTGGTTTATAGTTTTTGTTGATTTCGCATTTAATTTTCTATTTTTATCTTTATGTCTGACTTAATTATTATTTTAATATAATTATGACATAATTAATTTTCTATTTTTATCTTTATGTCTGACTTAATTATTATTTTAATATAATTATGACATAATTAATTTTCTAAACAATATAAAATTCTTTTATAATAAATTATTTTATCCAACTAATTTCAAGATAAATATTATGTTGTGACTTAAAGAATTGAAGGTTACATGTTTTACTTCACTGAATCAAACTAATCATTGCGTACATAAGTAACTCAAATTCGTCAAAATGTTTCATCAATCAATACAAAATCAGGGCATAATAGTTGGTTTCCAACTGCCAGTTGGCCATCTTGACATTAATATCTAGATTTGAGATTTGAGTGTAATTTGTCTACCACGTTTTGATTTGAAATTTTATTTCTCAAGTTCCAATTGCATTTATTGATTTTGTATAATCGGGTCAATCCCTATGTGTGGGATCTTCCATTTAAATCCTCTCTAATTGGTTGGTTGCTATGCCTGCATGGCAGTGTTGGCAAGCAATGCTTGAAGTGCTAAAATAAGGGTTCCAATGTTCAAAGTGGTTTTTCGTTTGTCAGATTTCATCTTTACTCGACAATTAGAAAATCAAAATAAATGATTCTAATCGATTGAAGTTCAGATATTCCTTTTATTAAAGCAGAAATGATCGAAATATTTATTGATCACGAATAAAGTTGAAATTAAAAACTTATAAATCAATATATGAAAAAAGTATGTTGGGTGCTCGAGACAAATGTAACATTAAATAAAATAACAACAATAATAATGAAAATAATAAAGGCATAAATAAATAACTATCACCTCTGACTTGATTTCAGTTAACAGGATATCAGTGATGCTCCCCAAAACCATGATAAAGTCGAATATATTCCAAAGATCTTTAAAGAAATACTGAAAAATATATAAGACAATCTCGTGTAAATGGCTTAACAAGGCTTAACCTTGAACTGGTACGCTATCAACTTTAAAGAGCATTCAATCGTAAATATAGTTGTAAACGCCATATTTAAGAATCTAAAGCTGGAACAGAAATCATTTCGCCAGGCATTAGTCTTCATTATTTCAGTATTGTTGAAATTGATTTCTGGGTTCTTTATGTGGCTCTAGGAAAGTACGAAATATTATGTGTTGTAAAATATTATAAAATTGTTTGGAGAGCAGCGAAGCTGCCACCGACTTTCGTAGTTGCACTAGGTCGTACTGCACGTGCCATCTGTCCAGTAAAGGGATTACCAAACGAAGTAATTGCAGGTGGAGTCTCACTTTAAGTCAATTTTATCAACAGTTCAAATTATTGACAACAATAGACTTTCACATTGATTATTAACGTTATGAAAATATTGAGTTGATATACATAATCTACTCTTTACTATTGTAGTTCTTTCCATAAATTATTTGTTTCATGATATTTTGAAATCTGTTAATTTTAGTTCGATTTTTGGTTTTCACAATTTTTGGAGTGGATATTAATAATTTAATAAAACAATTACAGCTAGTTAGACATTTATTTAGAAATGGTTAATGAAATATGTAAATAAACAAATTATTTTGAAAGAAACACTATTTGGCTGCACAAAATCAATTCGAACTCACTAATTAAAAGTAAATAGATATTACCGAAGCGTAAAATAAAATTATCATTAATATGTATGTTAAATCTGGCTCAATTCATTGATGGAAAACTTTATTATTTTATTATATGAAATAGGCAATCAATGAATAGCTTTTAATGTTCAATACAATGAAACCTTTGTGACATGGACTAGGATATTCACTTAGAAATCATATTTAATATCAAAACATGATTAAAAATGGCTATTTTTTATTTGTTTATTTTATTATGAAAATCTAATAAACATCATGGTTGTTGTTGAGATTGATTTACACCAAATTTTAAAATCCCAAACTACTTCCAAGCTATTATATAATTAATGGTATTCGATTCTTACTTTGATAATTAAAGTGACACAACTGAGAGCTATGAGGATCATTATAAGATACTCGAAAGGTGATGAAACCACAATCACCCAAGCTTTATAATAAATCGACGTTTTATCTTCTGGCATATATCTTGATGTTGGATCTGTGTTGATTGCAAAATCAATACATTTGATCTAGAATAAATTTCATTCATTAATCATGACGATTTTATCATCAACCTGATTTTTATCCAAATCTAAGTCTGCTTGGTCACTTTCTCCCTGTTCTTGGAATGTTACAATAATCAGAGCAACGAATATGTTTACAAAGAAAAATGGAAATACAATAAAGAATACGATGTAAAATATGGATATCTCTTGTTGGAAATTATCAATGGGACCCTCATTTAAATAAGTGGCATCAATGGAACTTTTCAAAACACTTCAAATTATAAGATAAACAAAAATGATATAAGAAAATGAAAAATATTACTCAGGCCATCCCTCACCGGTGGTAACAGTGAATAACGTTATCATTGAATTGACAATATTATCATAATGAAAATGATTTTTCAACCATAATCGCTTTTTCACCTGGACTCCCATTTGATCGTTAAATGTGAAGAAATAACCCCTGTAAATAATGTGTTTCAATAAATTATATATATGCGTCCTACATCACCTGCAAGTATCTCTGAATCTTTTCGACACATCAGAACAATGGAAAAACCTTCCGCTGAACAATTGGACAGCTATCACACCAAAAATGAATTGAAACAGAAAGAAAACTATTAAAATATTGAAAACATTTTTGATTGAACTGATAATCGTCTGGAAAACAGCCTAAACAAAAACGTTTAAGAATCTAAAGCAGGAAGTAACTCACCTTTAACTTTGGAACACGATTTATAGTTTTTAGGGGTCGCAGCACTCGAATGACTCTCAGAGATTTGATTGTGTTTAGATTTTTGCTATTTGAGAATGAAAATTTAATTTAATGAAATATTATTAGTAGTTATCAACGGTTATTTTTCAATATCAAACTTCATTAAAAAAATCGACTAATTTGGAATGACATCCGAATTCTTAAATTTATGGGGATTCGGCAGAACAACAGCTAAGTCAGTCTCAATAAATTATAACAATTTCATGATCCAATCGTGACTAAAATTGTTTCATCTGACTGATCAAAACATTAATGGCTTGACTATACAAGCATTTTATGTATATTGTAACAATCTTTTTACCTTTAATTTTTAATGTATCAATTTTGGCTTGATCATTCGAT
>JBBMOY011922495.1:0-12891 GCA_037951405.1 Platydemus manokwari | reverse complement strand
ATTTTATGTGATATTGAAATTTATTGATTTTGGTTAAATAATTGTCTTTGAATAGAATTGAATTTCGAGTCTTTTCAGTTCGTTTTCGATGCGTTTTTTATAAAACAGTAGCGGCTTACACTTAATAAATAAAAATACAAGTAAAATATAAAAATTGGTTAAAAAAATAACAATAAATACCGAAAAAATCTTAAAATAATAATAAATAATTATAATTGTTGTGAGGACTGGCTGATTAATAATAATGACAACCCTTAATAAGTTTAATGATTCAAAATCTTGCTATGAATTCAAAATTAATATATTTATTACAATAATAATATAGTAATAGTAATAATTATATAAAAATTTAATAAAAATTAATAAAAAAATTAAAGAAAAACAATAAAATAAATAATAACAATAAATACTGAAAAAAAATTAAAAATAATATAATAAGAATAATTATAATTGTTGTGAAGACTAGCTGATTAATAACAATAACAACCCTCAATAAGTTTAATGATTCGAAATCTTGGCCGTGGGTAATGTTGCTACGAATTCAAAATTAATGTATCCCTCCGAATTATAAATAATAATAATTAACAATGATGACAATTATCAATAATAATAATTATTAATAATAACTAGACTTGTAAGTTATACCATGTATTAAATGTCAATCCATTAGTCTTGGGTTGTCAATTGAGCCTCGTAGCATTACAATAACATTAAAACAATCCAACACCAGTAATAATAATGACTAATAATAATTTAGATTAAAATAATATAATAAATAATAAAAATAAATGTGGGATAATCATAGTTTCAACGATAAAAGTAATAAAATAATAAAACCACCTGCTGCTAAATTAGGTAGGACAGCATTTTCTTCTCCATCCAATAAAATAGCATGGTTTTCATAATATTTCCTAAAAAACACAAGCCATTAATTATCAAATTGAATGCATTTCTTCCCAACCGTGCAATGGTCTGGCCATTGATTGATACAACCTTCACCAAAAATGGTTCCAACATTTGCTCATTAATGGCCGATCTAAGCCATGCTCGACACCGACCGATGTCTGTATCAATTTTGTCCAAGGTATCTGTAAATCGTATAACATCATCCGATTCCAAGAATTCACAAATAAACGTCCAAAACGAATAAATGTTTTGACTGTTTAATGGTTTAATTTGATGAATAAAGTTATTCGGAATTTCACTTAAATTACTATATCTTAATCGAAAACAATTTAAGGAATTGAAGCCGTAAATTTAATACTTCAAAGAAAATAGACTTTTATTAGATTTTCTTTTAATGCCATGAAAGAACACTACTTCCCATTCTTTACACAATTGTATAACTCTGTAACAAATATTTGTGCTAAAGCTTTTAATATTATTAAATCTTGCTTGAGATTTGATTCAGTAGCTACTTCAATCTTGTTAACAAATTCACTTTGACATGATTTAACAGCTTGATGCAAATTCTTTATAATTACATGTTTAATATCTTGATGATTTTCCATTTCATTATCTCAAAGTAAAAAGGTGAATAATTTTAAAGTGAGAACTTTTTGAAGACAGTCAATTCAAAATAACAGAAAAATACCGTAATTATTTAAACACCGAGCATACCTTAAATTTAGAAAAGATGTTTTAAAAGTTTTATAGAGTCTTAAGATATTACATTAAATGTCACTTTTTGGAAGTCTCGTGATATTTTTAGAAATAATTTTGAAGTTTTATAATATAAAGTTTAAGAATAGTTACAATCTTAATTATAGAAAGAATTTTTGTAATTTTTTTGCTATTATTTAAATTCATATTCCGTTCTAACATCGTTCATAAACTTTTCATTCTTTGTCCTATTTTTATTTCTCTTATTATTTACTCGCTATGAATAAACATGGTCTCAGAGTCAACAAGACGAAATAAATCAGATACAAGAACATTAAAATATGGAAAAATAGGTTGTTCCTAAATAATGAATTTGAATAATTACAAATTATAAGTTATTAAAACTATTGTTTGACTGAAAAAAATTCCAAAAGCAAACATTTGAATTATAATTTATTTGCAGTTGAAGATTATTTTCTAAAATTTATATTGAAAATGTTTTGTATAACCCTTAACAGATTATAAGTAGTATCCAAAGTGAAGGCGAATTCATTTTTTATATTTCTATTTTTGCTTTTGATTTGGAGCCGAATTCGTAACTTATTAAACTAATTTTTTGGTAGATAAACACTGTTAGAACAATGAATATTTAAACAACGATTGGAAGTCATAATAACACTTAAAATTCACTAAATTTCACCAATAGTTCGCTCTGTGAATGAAGTCGTTAATTTGCAAAGTGACAAGCTATCGGAAATGTCTGTACATATTGTCAAATTTGCTACTAATTATGTACTCAGTTAATTGTTTTATCCGACTTATGTGGAATCCAATCTAACCATAATGAATAACACAATAATATAGGAGGCAAAGGTATTAAAATTTAAAAATTTAAAGACAATTTAATACAGAAAACAAATATAAAAAATTAAAAAATTTTAGACTACAATATGAAAACATAAATTTAAACATCAATAAATAGGTAAAAATATAAAAAGTATACAAAAAATATATAAATTTGAAATTAAAAAGAATTAAGTACCCAAAAATTAAAATATACAAAAATTATATTAAAATTAAAAAAACAAAAAATGTTTTAAAACAACAACAATATAGTTTAGACACAAATAAAATAATAAATAGACAATAATAATAAAATATATTTTTCAAGAACAATTTCTACAAAATATGATAAATACAATAGTAAGTAAATAAATGACTAAACATTATTAGAACACAAGTAATAATCAGAAGTTAATTAATCAAGTAAGTTTATTTTATGTTCGACTTCTATACTTACGGATTTACCAATGCATGCTTAATAATGGTTGGGTCTAATGTTACAGCAACACGTGCTGTCGATTAATTTAGATTTATTTTAAGAATAGGTTAAATTTTTAGTTAGACAGGGTCCAATCCAAATGAGTTATTAAATGAAACATTAACATTTATAATAAGATTTAACATTTTTAAAAGTGCAATAGGAAAATTTACTTTTTATATTTGTTTAGGAGGAATTTGAAACAATCGTTTGTAAAACATTCCAAAAATGATTGCATGGTATTTCTTTTTTTGTTACAAATTATCTCTACAGAATAAATGGCATTTTTCCGTATGTGTGCTAGATTCGGGCAATAAATGTTGCGTTTTTAAAATTTTTTTGGAAATGCGACGTTTCAAAATGAAATCAATAAATAAATTATAGAAATATCAAGTAGGAAATTAATTTTTGGTGTTCTGTTTATCAATCACTTTATATATTGTTTATTTTTCTTTGTGAGTATTATTTATATTTTTTAAAATAATTTAATTATACGACTTTTCTTTCTATTTATTACCTCTTTATATTTTAAGGTTTTTCTTAATTTGTGATCTATTTTTTTGACTTAATAAATTCTTTTATTGCGTTTTTATTTATTTTTTGGTTTATTGGTCATCGTTAAAAATTACATTTTACTCTCATTATATTGTTTAGAGTCGGGTTTATACCAAACAGTTTAAAACTGAGAAATCTACCTACTGACTTAAATTTTTATTTATGTAACTCTAGAATCACAATTTCAAATTAGTACAGACTGCCAAACCCCTCGGATAAATTTGTCAAAAGATGACACGATTCCCGAACAAATACCTAGTGGTAAAACTTTAACCAATATGACGATAATTACCTTTATACCAAGTTACATAATTTTCTTGCTTAAATCTCGAAATAACATAGCTTTGTTTTAGTTATTATATTAATTTTTGAGTATATGTTTACTTCTTGTACCATTATTAGCTATATATACTCAATAATTTTTGTGTAAAGGTTATTATTTTTGTATTTTACATTAATTATTTTATATTTAAATGCAGTGATTATTTAGTAAGGAATTATTTACCTTTTTATAAATTTTTTAAAATTATTTTTAGTTATCACTACTTTCATTAAGAACTATGCACCACGGCTGTAACAATAATTTAATTAGGATATACATTTTGACACATTAAAGGACTTTTCTTTATTCTTGGTTTTGCTTTACTTTTGATTAATGAAAAAGTTGTTTTTATCTTAACTAATGATTAATTTTAATTAATGAAAATGCGCCCTTTGCTTGATTAATGATAATATCACAAGTAGTTCATTAATACACAAGTTATAACCAGCTAAATTTAATATTTAATGCAACAATTCTTTTTCCAACCTGGTCGTTGTTAACGAATATAAATACATCCTAAAAATACTTGACATATGAAATAGAAGTTTGGGAATTAAAAATATTTATTGATATAATGCAGAAATGTTCATAAAAATAATCAAAAATGCAATGCATAGATTATATGTTTGGTATCTATAATGCACTGTTCAGCAGGAGAAGAAGGGAGACAGTGTTTCGAATTTATTTCTCATTGTTATTTATACTTTAAACACAAACGATAAATCAATTATTTACTATCAAACTGAATTATTACAACATAAACTATGTATCGATAGCTTTTGATTATGCTGTTATGAAAGCTTCATTGATTCGCTGTAGTACTGACTAAAATGATTAGTATAGGTAAACGAAGGATTTTCGTGTGAGATTAGTGATTGGTTTATTTTCTATTTTATCAATTGCTTATCTTTATTGGTAATTTTATTTTAATTAATTATTGCTTATTATTATTTTATTATTGAATCATAATGCTTTTTCTTCCGAATTTTTATTACGTCTGTTATTTATTATCAATTTATTTCTACAATTTTTATTTATTTTTCCATCACCGTTCACGTATAGTGAAAGAATAGCAAGATTAAGACTGAAAGATTAAAGATTGTCTTACATATTATTTCACAATATAATATCGATGTCAATATCTATTAATACTTAAAATGTATTGCATATCAATATCACTGAACACAAATAATCGACGGTTAGTTTGTTTGTTACAGTTTTTGAATTGCAATCTTTTTGGTTGTCTGATTTGATTGCTATGACATTGATAGGATTTTCCGCGTTCAGATTTAATACTGGAGCAGGTTCTCAGCACATTGTTTTACTATCAGAGGATTGATAAAGTAAAAATATTTAATTTTAAATGTTATTTAAATTTAGGCACCATCTGTAATGATTTCAGTGTTGTGCCATAAGAATATATTATATTGATAGGGTTTCAAAATAGCACAAATCTGTAAACAATTAATATTATCGTTATCATGAATAATGAACTTTGATTATCAAAACTTAGATAATAATCATTTGGACGATTTTTTAATTTTCTTTTTGGTAGGAAATTTCAGATGTAAGTTGAAGCTAGTGTAAGTTTATACAAGAACCAATATTATTTAGAACTGACGGAATCGCGACATAGGTATAGCCGACATTTTTTCAACTCAAGACAGAGAAGAGTTTCAAGGCTGAACACGAGCAGTCGGAAAAGTATTGAGGAGATACTATCAGAACATTGGTTAAGGTTGCCAATCAAATAAAAGCCACCTCTGTGCTCAGTGATGAAGACTTGGCGATTGGCATGAAAGCCCATAAAACAAAAATCAAATGAACAATATTCGAGAAAAAATCAGTAGAAACGTCAATGACCAGAACGTAAAAACAAAGGAATTCTTGGAGAAGCAGCTGATCTCGATTGATGAGACCACATTTGTGTTTTGTTAATTATAATTATCACTATAATATTAATTTACCAGAAAACTCTAAACGTCTTAAAGTTTTACACATTTGTTATATATCGAGGCCGATCTACTAAAAATTATTAACCGGCCAACCAAATCTCGCCAATTTTATCATAACACATAATTCTAAAATAACCTTCAACCCAACATTACAATTACCATCACGGTACTATTACCAATTTTGAATTTAATAATCTTTGAAATTCAAAACACAAAAAATATTTCGGGTAATTTTTTGTAAAACGAAGTTTATTTTTATAAAAATTCTCGAAACTTCATAGATTTCCATAAACTTTTAGTTAAGTTAAATGTTTTACGATTTCCAATTGGTATAAAATCGTTAAACAGATTTTTAGTAATTAGATAAAATTTTAATTTTCGAAGCAAAATTAAAAATGTTACATTAAAATTTTAAATAAAGCGAATTCCTTTAATAACTTGTTGATAACTTATTTTACAAATAAATCAATTACCAAAGTTTCATTATATAACAATCAGTAACGACATGGTAACAAGGATATTAACTACCAGCTTATTGGTTTTCGAAATGGGCAAGCCTTAAAAAAATAAATATTTTAATTGTTTTAAGGAATGTCACTTAATCAAGTTGTTTCCAAGTGTATTATTTTCTTCTAATTGAAAGAGCTAAGTAAAGTAAATAATTCTATGCAAAATCGTTTTTATGTAAAATTAAATTTAGCCAAAAATTGTAAATCAGTACTTATCCACAAATAAATTGTTGATGATAAATGGATGTTATCAATCTATTTGAAATAAATCGTATGTGATAAAGGAAAAGATATGGCTTGAATTTTAATGTACCAATATCAATTGAAATACCTTTTCACGTACAAAGAAAACTAATAAAAAATGAAATTGCTTGAAATTACTTAGAAGACTATATTGTTGTCAATTTCCTTGTTTTCAGAACCTAATTGATTAATTTGTAACGATTCTCTATTTTCATGGTATTTCAATACTAGTAATTATTTTCTTAAATTAAATTTTTCAAATCAGTGGTAATAAACATAGTGGTTAAGATTTGTTCATAAATTATTTGTTAAAGTGATTATTAAAAGATTATTCATGAACACGATTACGTTTTTGATTTATTAAAGATGTCAATAAGATAAGACACACAGTTTCTCAGTAGTCGAATTGATTTTCCACAGTGATTTAATTAAAATGTTAAAAATTACATAAGGGATTAAAATAATAATTAATCAAAACATTGTTAGATAATTTTAAAATTAAAAGATGTCAAAGATATTGATAAGTTTCATTTTATAAATTGTAGAAAACTAGATATTAAATATAATTTAGCGTCGCGAATAATATGATTTTTTTCTATTAGTAATGTTAATAAAGCAAATTATTTTAATACATCATTAACTATTTAAGATTAAAATCAAAGTATTTCAAAAATCACTTTTAATAAATTATAAAATTACGTAATAAAAGCGTACCCTTAGATGAATTTTGATTGGTGTTAAATCGTTGGCAATAGGTTTAATATAAGAAGATCTATGGATTTTTACATAAAATGAAAGATTTTTTTATCGACACAATACTGAATTCTGATGAAAAGTATTCGAAAATCAAAGTCGAAGATCATGGTAACAATAAATATTTAGTTATTCATATCAATTTTATTGTAACACTAGATGATTCTTGTTCACGCAATTCGTCCGAAAACAGCACCATTTTCGGTAAACGAAAACATTCTAAGCTGAAGTCAAATTACAAAAATAGAAAAGCTCGAGTACCATACACTGAAAATCAGAAATCTATTTTGGAAAGTTACTTTCAACGTGTTCAGTATTTGAGCGGATCAGATGAGGAAATATTATCCAAGACTCTAAATATCGACAAATCACGGGTTTCAAATGCTTTTGATTTGTTTTCATGGAATTTATTATTTTTTCATTATAATTTAGCTCAAAATATGGTTTCAAAATAAAAGAGCCCGAAAAGACAATCACAGTTTAAACAAGAATTCAGACGAATTCTTATTACAGAAACTTAATGGAATCTATCGAGATTGCGAAGGAGTTCCAGCCAATGGCTTTGTCGAATTGGGAAGTACTGCGCAATCCGAATTCTTGAAGGCATTGATTCAGAATAGCAAGAGCCATATGGGTTTTTAAATCAAGATCAGACAATTATCACAAACAACTCAGATGTTATAAATATAAATTTATCTTTTAAAATTTTTTCGTCAAATTTTCAATGTTTTCCATGGGTTTATTATTTTGTAATTCAATGTCCTTAAATAAATTCGAAACTCGTCCACACATTCATAAATGTTAGACAGATTAAAAATTTTTTATCTGTGGTTCTGAAATCCAAATATATTATCGATGTAACTTTTCTGAATATCATCTATTTTTTGGGATTCTCGCTGCATTCACCATCATCATTAATTCGACTACATGCACGGCGTTGATTTAATTAATCTCTTATAGCTGATAATGATCTGCCATATATCATCTATTGTGTTATCCTGATTTAGAATTTTTTTCATTATTTGACGGCGTTGTGCTCTAGGCTGTATGTTTGAAGTCGATTTCGAATATTTCCATTTTTCGGATATTTTTAATGATTTTTATCAATTTGATCTTTCTTGTGTGTTGTTGAAAAAATACTTCTTTTACATTGACAAAGAAATAGAGTGAAATAGATTCCTAATGAAATCTATTTTTTTAAGAATGAAAAACGCAAAATGCAATAAAAAATGAAATAAACATCTGTCTTTCGTGGAAATGAAAATTTAAAGATCATATATTCGCAATACTGCGATTTTTTTCGCAGTTATTTTATGCAAAAAATCGAAAAATGGTACTGATTCGAGAGTAATCATCTTGTAAAAAAATTCAAATTGTAACTGTTATACTCTAACCTTCATAATATTTCTTAAATAATTTTTCCTCAAGAATCCTCTAGAATCGACAACTTTTATATAATTAAATGATTTGATTATTTTTTTACGTTATGATGTTATTCACAGAATTATTTATGATTTGCCCCGGTCTATACTTTTAAAGGATTGGATCCGTTAAGGTTCACTTTCCACTATCTCTTCTGAAATTTATTTGAATGGCTGAACGTCTTCTCACCCATATTAGATGTCCTCCTTGTGCATGCTTTACTGTTTCTCCCCGTTTTTTGCTGATTTTATCCGAAAGTCATTAAAGTGGGGTGGATTACAATAGTCGTGCTTCAATGGCGTTTCTTATTCATCATGAGTTGTTAAATGAGACTTCTTCATGCCTGTGTTGCGAAGTCTGATCAATTGTCCAGTGGCGATCGAGGCATTCTGTTTCAAGGGGTTCTCGAGATCACTGCTTCCGATCTATAGTAATCTTACCAAATAGAATCTCTCCATATATATATATATATATGATTTATTTGACAAAGCATGAGTAATTCAACCATAGGGGTTTTATTAAAGATTTTAGTCGCTATTTCTATAAGGTTATAGACTTCGGTAAGAATTACGGCACGACAACTCCAAAATTTTCCCTAAATCTGACTCTGATGCTTTCCAGATGTTGTTATACACCATATTCTAAAATAACTTATCTTTTATTTTAAATCTTAATACGAGTAACACTTCTTCTTCATCTTCAGGATTTTTCCATATTTCCACAAATGTTGATGTGAAAATCTGGGGCCTGAGGCATATTTTCTTATCTAAAATTGTTCTTCTTTCCTATTTAATATCCACTAAATATATCTGTTGTAGTGGATCTTCCACATTTTTATCGACGAATAAAGTTTTTGTTCGAGGTTCCTAACAAATTACTCCTGGATTCTTCAGGCAAGATACTCGATTTTTAATTTTTTGTATAATATCAATATACGTTAAATATTATTAATTATTATTATAATTTGTCATTTATCTCGGAGTCAAGGTAGAAAGATTTCAAAGGGGTTTCTTCATGAAAAAACATTGATTCCACAAATTCCGCAGTTATTAGCTACTTATTGACTGTAACGAATACACAGTAGTTGTTTAGAGTAATTCTAATAAATGTTTGTTTGACATGAAAGTGACAGATTTTGTCTCTTTTTGACGATTTGTTTATAACACGGATAGTATTTGTGAGATAAGTGATCCTTTTGCACGTATTATTATAACAATCCGCAGGTAACATTCCAACATTTTGGTCTTTAAATTATTGTTGCAAAATTAAAATATTGAGATCATTGTTAGATTTGTTAGTGTAAAAGAATGAAATTTTTTCGATGGAACTTAGTTTCATATCATGTGTTGAATCGGAAAAATTTCTTTGCCTTGTTTGCCTTGACCAAATTTTTCAGTTAGAAATTTCCTACGCAGATTTTGCTGGATCATTTAGTCGTGTGTCCCCTTTGATGCCATAATCTTAATATCATTTTTTACGTCATTCAGCTGGATTAATTTCCATATCTTGCTATCCATATGACTTCTCATTGCTGGTTTGCATTGAAGTAATTTGAGTAATTTCACTTAAATACGTGCCTTAACTCTTTGCAACACCAAAACATCTATAATTTTTTACTTTTCCTCAGATCTTTTCTTCTAAAAATCGCCTTTATAATTCCTTCCGGGTCTATCCACTTACATTTAAAGATGAATTGCACAAAAAAATGAAACATAAAGTACGTATTGAGGAATAGAAAATAGCGTATAAACAACATCAGACATCTTTCCGTACATTAATTACCGGCGTACATAATTTTAAGATAATTTCATTTTAAATTTGCTACACACGTTTTTATACCTTATTCTAAGACGAACTTGTTTTAAAAAGACATGTGATTATCGAACCAATTTGAAGTGAAAAAGAATTTAATTCGTTTCAAAAGGAGACGTTTATTGCTTGACATTTTTCATAAAACACATGATAAGTAATTTTGAATTTGTATTCGATTTTGCATGTATTTCTACTTCATGTGGAACACTATCTTTTTTTCCACAAAGATGTTCTAGTTAGGCAGGACCTAGAGTTCCACACTTTCAATTATATTCGTCTTTCAGATATTAAATCTCAATTTATCTAGCTTTTTTTGTAGTATATTTTATTATTACATATTTTTATGTTGTCAATTCTTTTCATTATCCTAATTATTTATATTTTTAAGCCTCATAGTTTATTTCTGAAAGGAGTTGAATTTAATCCGGGGAAACAACTATGTAATTATTGTAAATACTAAGGTTCATTTTTATAAAATTTCAAATACTGAACAATAAGATAGTTAAGTGATTGTTTATTATAATTATTTACAAATTTAATTTTATAAACCCAATGGTTGTCTAACGGCCTATGAACATTTTTCTGCTATTCTTCAATACAAATGGTAAATCTTTGGTCCTTGTTATCGCAATTTCATGATAACTGTGCTTGTCATATATTAGCTTTTTGGTGCTAGGGTTTATAGTCATTATCAACGTGGTACGAGATTTTATGTCGATATCACAGGCTCCTAGTCGAATATGGCATCGTGAAACCAAATATAAACATAAGTATATTCGTGTTCTTGAGAAAGACTAATTAATAGGTTGATAGAATGGAAAAGGGGCTGATAGATATTGCAAGTAATCTATATGGCTAGGTGTTATAAGGTGTATATTTTAAGCTTGTTTGGATTGTATTAAGGAAGCCGAAATTTGAGATATAAAACTTCAATAGATGTACTTTATTCTCAAAAAGATGATTGGATGGTGTTGAAATGAGCTATTTGTCCTGTGGATTGTAGGTCTATAACAAAACCCGAAATGCAAAGAAGTATTTATTTTTCTTTTTAGAGAAACACTTATTCCAACATAGTTGCATAGTGTATACAACTAAAATCAAATCTCAAACATAAATTCACTCATTTCTGATATTTATATTTCACATAGAATCGTTTAGCAATAGGAAAGAAGATGCCTAATTATTGCTGCTAAACTTTGATCAACTCGGATAAATATAATTAAGTTCTATTTTTCCTGTTTCATTATTTTATTGCATTTCAGGTATTAAAATTTTTTGATAATAACTTTTATATATATATATATATATCATTAATAGGGTAGCGATGTTACAACGAAAGACTATTATACATAATTTAATGAGTCAGATTATAGACATTATCATACAATAAGTTTTGATATAGTTATTATTACCCTAATATCTTATTATGCATAAATGGAATTTTATCAAATCCTAACATTGCTAATCCTATGCAATCATCAATATCATGATTAATGAGAATAATTGAGTTAATAAAAGACCATTAATTTTTTACTTCTGAGATTATGAAAACTGGGTGGTAATATTATATCCGCCTTCAAGAATATGTTTTATTTCAATCGATCCTTATTTATTCTTATTCATTTTTAGGGATAAGAATGAAAACTTCTGTTCCATCAGTTTTTATTGTCAGACGATCCATTATCATAAGTGATCTGAGATAGTTCCTTCTTGACCAGTTGAATAGGATTCCCTGTTATTTCTTCTACAAAAGATATAATTCATAAGATTATAAAACTGTGAATTACAGCCCGTCTTCGTAAAGTTTAATCTGTTTATTCCTGTGACAAATCGATGACTTTTTTCTACATAAAATTTGGCTTGAGTTTGTTATTCTTTGCATATTGATGAATTCAACATTAGTATATACAGATATTGATGAAAAATCAATGCTTCTGAGTGGTATATTAAGTTGCTATAATTTTGGCTTTCAGTTTGTGTAATTACTAATAGTAGTGCACTAGGACATAGGAGTATTTATTGCCGTGATTTGTGGTTCTTTATTAATGTCACTCTCATTATTATTACCACAGAGAGTAATTAATTTTTTAGACTGATCGATCTTCAAAATTTCAGAGAAGTTGTTAGATTTTCGAGATGCTAAAGAACAGGGAAAAAAATTTCTAAACATAAACACTTTGAAAGAATGATCAAGGAATCCAAGAAATTCCATATAACTTTTGGCGATGATTTATCAAATAATTATAGATGACATTCGAGAGATTTAAATTTCTTAAATTTGATTTTATTTGGCAACAGTTTGAAAGAAAAAAAAATTAAAAATAATCAATAAGCACCTTGGTAATGCAATTTAGGAGATAAACAAAACAAAATCTAATAGTTCCGATAATCTCCATG
>JBBMOY011922494.1:0-19463 GCA_037951405.1 Platydemus manokwari | reverse complement strand
ATGGACAAAATGTATAGAATCATATGGCCAATACTTTGAATAAATAAATTTTGTTTTGTTTGTGTTTTGTTTTTTTTGTTTAGCGAAAAAACCGGAAAGGAATTACCGACACACCTGGTACATTAATTTTCCCATTTGTGCTCATATTTGATATGAACACTACTATTTACAAAGTCGAACTTCCTGCTTTCTACGGTTCTTACGTAATATATTTAATATTCACCGAAAATGACACTAAACTATGTAGATCATTGTTGCCGTATATATTGTCTCCATACAATATTATACTCGAAGCGAATAAAGAAAATTATAAAGCTTAGAATTGTATCTTCTGATTGGTTAGAACCGTGTGAAACTGATAAGACAACTTTGACCTATCAGAACATAGATTAAAATTTGAGACTGAGATAATAAAACAATGAAACCGACAAACCCGAAACTCATCAATCTTTATTTTAGTTATATTATTTTATCTGATTCCTTTTCTCTATTATTTTATATATTATTAATAATATTTTGTTTTATTTTTATCTATTATTGGGTTTTATATTATTTATATTTCTATTTATGGATTTTATATCCTTTTTATTATATTAAAAATGTTAAGATGGTCCTCTAATTCTGTATATATATAAATTTAATTTAGATATATATATATATATATATATTAATGAATTTATTGCGAATGTGGGTTCTTGATTTTATCTGACTCTAGTGAGGGCTTCAATACCCCCAATGGAGACGAAGCTATTGGAATACGACTAAATAAAGGTTTTAAATGATAAACCCAAAATATTATTAACTGTGGCAACAAGGATTCGCAAGGCCTCCTTGCACCAGTGAAGCCTATAATGTGAATGTCTTAAATTTTACTCTCTAATATTTAAGATAACACAAATGGTGATCAAAATTTATTTAGGAAAACGACAAAAAAAGTAATACAAAAAATAACAAAACAGGTTTGGCAAAATATTTAAACAATGATATCACCTTGCTGATAACCGAAGTGAAAGATAATTAAATCGGAACAATTTGGGAGAATTGTGTATTGAGAAAAAAAAATGTATTGATTAAACAGTACATTACATTAAACCCAGTTAGAACTTATTGATTTCTGAAGCTTACAAAGAAAGCTTGAAATGAAATTAAAGCAGAAACAATAATCGCGCATCTCGAAGACAAATTGCACACACAAAATCTTAAATAAATAAAACAAGAAATTAACTTTTAAAATGTGCAAATTTTCAAATTCCTTTTGAATGTGACATTAATTCTTGTATAACATCAATTAGTTTAAATATTATTTTTAACCGTTTCCTTGACAACATCATAAATTAAATTGTAAAATTATAAAATAATTGGCTAATCTTTTCACAATCATTTCTTCAGAGAAAATATTCATTGATTTTGTTTATTTGAATCAATATAGATTTTAACTCGCGTTCTATTTCAAATAAATTAGGGATTTTATGCCAAGTAATTATCTATTATCCAGTCATCTTATACAAATCATCAATCGATATTTATTATTACAATTATTATTTTTTGAACCATTTTATATAGATTTATTATTTCAAACATAAATTTTAGATTGAATAAAATGAATGATCAAGATTTCGATAAAATATGGACAATTATGAGACAATATAACTTGGATATCATAGACAATACAAACGCGAATTATAAATGCACAATTTGCAGAAATATTCTTGTAGAAGCGTATAATGCTCCCTGTTTCTGCTTGTTTTGCAAGCAATGCATAAATCAATATTTGAAAGATGGGCCAAAGAAATGCCCTGGAGGAAAAGAATTATGTGGAGAAGAACTTCTAAATGTTGATAAAGATATTCAAAGCAATCAATTTATTAATTACAGAATATCGAAACTACAAACCAAATGTCCCAATGACGGTTGTGAATTTATCTTAGAATTAATATCGATAGCGGATCACCTACATAGCTGCACAATGCAGCCTCAACAATGTCCACTGGTTAGTCTGGGATGTGACGAGAGGAAGTTATCGAATGATAAAGTGAAAGATCACTTTACAAGTGAGATTTATCCTCATACAAAATTATTGATTAATTGGATCAATAATTTGTCAAATGAGATCGAATCCTTGAAGAACGCAAATCATATATCATCAACCAAAAATATCGATCTCGAACAACAAATGATAATCGATAAACAAACAACACAAGTAAAATCGATATTTATTAAATAATATTTTGTAATTGAAAAATATTTTAGAAAATTATTGCAGATTTGCAGAGAAAGGAAAAGGAGAATACGAAGGAAATCGAGTTATTGAATGAAGAAATGGTGGCTTTGAAAAATGAGAATCGATCGATGAGATATGAACTGGAATCTGTTAAACAGGACAAGATTGAGCAGGTGTGATCGATCTTTCATATTGTTGTGATTTATTTTGTTTATTCAGGTTGCGAATTTAAATAAGAAAATCGATAATTATGTCCGAGAAACGGAGCAGCTGAAGGCACACATAGAGGAAATAAACAGACAAATCGAGCATCTAGGAACAAGATGCGATAAAATTTGTAAAGAACAAATGGAAAAGATGGAGGTTAATTTGATTGGTTGAAAATATGGCTGATGGTCATTGTGCAGAATGGGAATAGTTTCAGCAAACCAACACATTTCCAGTGGCAGATTAATAATTATTCAGATGAAATGTCGCGATTGGAAAAGATCAAAAACAAAACAATTTTCAGCAAATCATTTTCATCACAAGGCTATACGATGTGCTTGGCAGTGTGGCTACCGTATGATGATCATTTACGGATTTCCTTCTGCATTTGTAAAGGCCCATTTGATGATAATCTCAAATGGCCCTTCGATCGAAATATTGAGCTGGCTGTGATCAATCACAATACTGGACTCACTCATGCAATGATCATTATAAAATGTTCCGATTATCGTGATCATTTCGCATTGCAGAAGCCAAAAAATGAAAATTGCATTCCATTTTGGTGTGATCAAAAATGGCTTTCGATAAAGCCATCCGAAATATCGATCAAGCCTGAGTTGATCCCAAATCAATTATTGATCAAAGCTTCTGTCGAGTATCGAAAATAGTTGCAAACAATCGATTTGCATTGATATATTATTTATTGACTTTTTATCTATTCTTTGTTTTGTTTTTTCACGAAAAATAAATAAATCTGTGACTCCGATTTCTCACATAGATCACTCATAATTTATTTCATTAATATCACTGAAAGATTTAAAATTCCATTTTTGAAATTGTTTATAATGCTTGACGAGTGTAACAACTACATCAACAATGAATGTGATTATATTGATTAAGGTTGATTATCTTATTTGAAACACCAATGAGATTGTAATTTGACTAATCAATTTACAACTAGAGATGATGTGTGTAATAATTTGATATACTGATTCTAGTCAAAAATCACCACTCAAAAATTAATCAATAAAGCTGTTCTTATTATTAAGAACAAATACCATTGGCAACAAACATTTAGAGACATAATAATTGACATTAATATTTCAAGTCAAAGGACAAATTTTTATTTGTTAAATTAATTGATTCAAGACCCACGGTTCGTTTTAGCTATCATAATCAAACAATCCGGGAAAGATTCACACGATATGATACCGCGCCAAGCATCACAACAAATGAGTCCAACACGACGTTAGGGCACGGAACGGAAATATTACCAGTGGACACGAACTGTTCTCTAGTTAGGACATTAAAACACACGAGTGGAACAACAAAACAATATTTGATTTTGTTGATACATCTTAAACGACACTGCTCTTTGGTTAACCACAATACTCACACTAGAAAACGCACTAACTACATTCGAGTTATCGAAAGCGGAAAGAAAATTATTGTCTCAATTCCCAACTGAATTAAAAACCGAATTACAGAAGCTGGAAATCGAAGAGGAGAAAATTAAACAGTTTCTCACCACTCACATTAATGTGACCACATCTACAGAGATACTGACACAGGCCGCTCCGATATTATCGACTCTATTGAAACGCACTACTATATATCGAAGTGGGCCACAATTATTATTACAGACGTATGAACTGAAATGTAAATCATTAGGACAACCCCTTGTCACTGTATGTATCCGCACCACAGAACATGGTAGCTGGATTAAACAATATTTATGCTTTACCAAAGTGAAGCAGGTGAGACAAAATATAAAGATTGATACGGCAATAAAGGAACCTTTCACCATCACGATTTGGAAAAGTTCCGTGGATAATGACGAGTATCTGGTAGACATGGATGTCTACAATATGGCTATCAAGGTCTTACAAGTTCTCATTCACTCCAATCACTGGAGGAGAATCACTGTCATAAAGGAACCACAACCAAAAGAGGATCAGATTAATTAACTCAACCCGTAGAAGAAGAAACCCAATAAGAATTCCCTATTGATTTATATGTAGTATCATTAACTACATCCGACGTAATACTGGAAGAAATTTAGGAAGAGTCAAATCACTTGGACTCATTGCCCATGTATTTCGAAGAGATACCGGAATCCAAAATACCATTTGTAAACATAGAAGAAACCGCACAAATAAAGGCTATAGTCGCGGAAATACCATCTCAATTCATAAAGAAAAGAAGAAGTAGCAACCGCTAACTATACATCCACATATAACCAAATTCAAGGAAGAATTATGAGATGCATTGCAGTGAAAAACTACTTGTTACGATAGCGATTGTCATAGAGTGATCTAACAGTAAACTCTCTATTATCAGCATCGAAGAGTTCAATGGGCTAATCAATGAAATAAATCGATATCTCCCTCAGCTTATGGAGGCTATTAGGACTCAGATCAATTCCAAACCGGAGCAAGTGTTTCAAGAACTCACAAGGGACGGACTAATTAATAATCGAGCAAATGTAGCATTAACATGATTGACTAACCGAATATTGACAGCAACCATAGGCAACGAGATCCAGTAGAAGGAAGTCACAAACCACAAAATATAGTAACACAGTTGGCCAATCATGTAATGGAGCCATTGGTCAAGACTCAAATAGGATGGGATCAGTTCGGATGTAACGAGCTCACAATTAACGATAGGGTAGGAGGTTTAAATAGTGGATTCTTCAACACATTCGTTAAAATCCTGCTGATCTGCAATCTGGTGGGGATAACAGCCATATTTGGCGCTTATGGCTAGGAAAACCAAGGTTTTTTGATAATATATTCATTGGCAGACCTCTTGGAATGACCAACCTAACAACTTCATAAAGTACAAAATGGAGAACCAGAACAATATTACATTTGAATTTTATCGGATCACAGTAAAGGAATGTAGGGTCACTAAAGCGACAACCGAGTACTATTGAGGAGCTTTCATCTGCGCATCTGTACTCGATGCCAAACTCATTCCATGTAATGTGAAAATATCTCTCGAAGTCTGTGATGATAAATTTGTCCAAGTAAAATTGAGGCTAGTTAGTTAAGTCTCCTTTACGATTAAAAAGGCTATCAGAAATTATAATTCTCGGTGGACTAATAAAAACCGACGGCACGTATGTTGGAAGAGCCAAACCCAGGGAAAGGGATATAATCTCCAACGTAGTATACATTGAAAATTATAATATTGAGTTGACCTAATACGAAATTTTTTGACAACATTTATTTTTAATGGTCACAACTGAAAGACCCCGAACATGACCTTGAGAAAAGTCCAAATTTAGCTTCGGTTTTAAGTATACCAGAAGACAGGGAAACTCATAATTGTAATAATGATAAAAACGAATATAAACTTAAGCAGAAATCTGCATCGAAGAGAAAAAGTGTTCCAATTACGGAATAAAATGACACATAGCAGAGGAATGCCAAATTAAAGTTCGAATTATTTGCAAGAAAAGGGGTCATAGGGAAGAAACATACTGGTTCAAGAAGGGACTCAGCAGAGATAAAGTAAACACAGAAGGAGAATTTAACTGTTTAAAATGTGGAAAAGAAAAGGACATTATGCATGATCATGCGAAGAAATAAAAAACAAGAAAAACCGCTAAGAGCCTTCGATGAAATGATAAATATAATTAACTGTATATCGTCTCACTAGGTCGAAGAAAAAAAGCTATATGTCTAATTACTATGCCTAGAAACTACGTCTCCAATTAGCAAGACATTGGCAAAACAAGGCGTGTCAGTTCCGATGATTGATTGACTGTTTTATCGACCACCTTATTTCCTTTTCTTATGCCAAAGTTAATTTCCTTTTAAATAGAGGTAAAATACAAAGAAAGAACTATTAAAAGATTAAATAACAAATTTTTATTAGCATTTGATTTACAGAACATCTAAATACATTCAATAATTTTCTCTCATAATGTTGACATTATTCAAAATTCAAAACATAACTTAAATGATATGAGATGTCTAAATTTAGCGAAATTTTAAAAATTAACCGCAATAATACACAAGTCGAATATGAGAAAATTTATTCAATAAACTAATTATTCTCCATATGCGTCATAAATTGACATAATTTAGAAATAGATTCTTTATCATGAGCATATTCTTTTAAATTACCTATTTCAACGGAGATTGGGTGGACAAAATTAAAATTGTCAATTTTCCAATTTGCATTTTGCACAACAAGTAAAGCTTCATTTTCTTCCATTCCTAAATACGATGCAAATTTAGACAAATGAATATTTTGATAAGACAAAGATATATTTTCAATATTTTGTTTTCGTATACTGAAAATAATTTTATTTCGATCGTCGATGCTCATGGTACTGATAACTTCGTTTGAATTCAAAATTTGGAAAAAAGAAACATAATTTTGCTTCCACAGTTCTCTAGCTAGAGTATAAATAATCTGAGCATAATTTTCGGCTTTGATAAATTTAGGTAATTGTTTCCACAAAAATTTGAATTTTAAGAGTTGCATATCGATTAGAAGTTGTAATAAATCATCACAACATAATTTTATTTCATTTCTTTCAGCTGAAATTAACTTAATATCCATAGAATCGCATTCCATAAATATCGATATTAAATTAGCAAAATATTAAAACAAAACGAAGTAAATAGTTATTGTTAATGAATTAATTTATTAAGAATTTTACAAACTCAATTTTTGAAATTTTAATTAAAGTTGTTTAAAATAAATTTCCAAAAATTTTATTATTGAAATTAAAATAGTATTCAGTTTTAGTAATCATCCTAACAATATTATGATATTGATAATAATGTAAATCCTTTCGATATTTATGAGTCTAAAATGAATATGTATATAAAGTGAATTATTTATTTATTTACTTTGAATCTGGTCCATTTCCTCTAAACATGCACATATTTCAAATTATAAATAATAAAATTTCTTACAATAATGTATAATATTCTAAAAAAATAATGTAAATAAATAAAAATAAAGGTCAATCATAATTTATAAGCATGAATTAATTAATTAAATATTAATTTATAATAAGGCATTAATATTAAACTAGCATTTGTGTTTTATCAATTAAGGCATAGCGAACTTACTTATTAAGTCAGTTAAAAATGTTGAGACTTTATGACAAGAGAATTCTACAAACCGATATAGTGTTCAGTTCGAAAACTTTCTGTTAAACATAATTAAATTCCGTGTATTTATGTCACACAAAATTTCGATCTTGGCACATTTGAAACTCGTTTTGATATTTCGCACACAAGCAAGTCCATACAGTTGTACAGGCATGATAGCCAGATAATGACTATACAACAATAAATATAACAATATGTATACAATAAATACAACAATCCCGCTTACTAGGTTTGATAGGACTTAAGGTTTGGTTTGACTAGTATTCAAGTAAAGGTAGAGTTTGAAAATAGTTAGATAAAAAATGAGATTTGTTTTAATATTAAAAAACAAACGGTGTGATTTTGAAAACAGAATAAAATATTGACGCAAATGACTTTTTTTTTTACTGGCGACCACGCCGAACTTAACACTCAGACTAGAGCCAAACGAAAGCTTTTGCGAATCTGCCACAAAAAACGCAGGAGTTATTAATTCCAAAACCATCATTCTTCGATTCATCAATCCAAGACGCTAAGAAATTGTTCCAAACAACCAAAGATTTCGCGACTTTTAATCAAATGGAGCTATCATTTGCATTTGATATGCTTTTGAGAGATGACGCCAAACAGCTGTTGCAATAATTCAGCAGTTTCAAAGAGGCTGTTTCAAATGAAGAAATTGATAAATGTTTTTTAGAAACATTTTCACATGCCAAAACAGTGTACGGCAAGGTTCAGGATTTGGCATCAATGCAACAAAGACCAGATGAAAAATATCGCAGTTTTGAACTTCGGGTAAAAAAGCTAGTTTCGGAGGTGTTTGACAAGAAAAACACTCTCGAAGAAATTACAAGATTATTTATTCTGCAAGGTCTAAATAGCAAGAAATTGAAAGAGTCATTTACTCTCGACCCTGCAACGTCCAACGATAGAAGAAGAGAGCTAGCTGTCAATTTTGAGAAGTTAACTCCGACGAAGCCCATAAACGCCATCAAGAAAACATGCTCAATCGGTATTTCAAAGTGACCCAAGAAAGACCTTTCAGAAGGATATTTCATTCAAAAAGCCAAGCTTTATTATACTAAAACTTATCAAAAGTTCAATGCAATTAGATGTTGGAAAGAGAGAAACTTGTCGTGCCCTGAAGAGATTTATCAGTAATGAAAAATCACTGGAGAGAACTAAGTGGCGCCCCTCTGCAGGTATACAAACTAAGGAAGATTTGATTTTAATGCTCACAAATTCAATTAAGACTTTGCGAGACGTATTAATTGCTAACAACAAATATCCTTTCGGAGAATGCAATAAGTTTGTTACTTTAACAATTAAAAATTACCATTATTATTTTGTTGAACTCTTTCTAATCCAACAATTAAGTCAGTAATTGTTTTCTTTATTGTAAGTGTTTATGAGCTACTCTCATGGTTCTTTAGTTAATTCATTCTTGAAATTCTTTCCTAAGATTCCAGCTTTTTCCAATAATAATAAGTGAAAAGCGCTTAGAATGACAAGGTTTTTGATTAAAAATTAATCTCTAATATTCTAGATCAATCAAGCCAATTCATTCGAATTTTGTCGGTCCCATTTTCAAACATTAAATTTCAGGACTCTTGTGCTTTTTAGACACTGACTCTAAACAAAGTTTGCACTGTTGCCTTCTGAAAACAACATTAATTTCCATTAAGTTTTCGCCATTTATAATGATAATATGATTCATTTAAATGAAATATTTAAAAAGTTCGATAAAGATAAAGCAAAAAGGTTCAAAGAATATAAGTTAAAAATAAAGTGAAATTGTTAAAAATAAAATGGGAAATGACATGACTTATTTTTTATAAAGAGCACAACAAGTCTGTTATGTTATGAACAAAAATAGTAAGATTTTAAATGGGAAAATTGTGAAAAATGAACTTTGTACCGCGGTATTATTTCAAAGATCTGGGATTTTGACGAGTTGAAACGATTATTTTGGATTTGATGAAAGCAAAAACTAATGGAATTTTTTTAATAATCGCGTTACAGATTTTTGAGAAAAAATGTTTAAATTGAGACTGGACATATTTTTGAAAGTTGACGACATTAAACGCAAGAAAATACCCCACTTACTTATTTGATTTAGTTTTTGAACGATGACGATTATTTGTTGATGCAAGGTTGAGATTATTACATTGTTACGGAAATGCATGTTGTTGTACGAATTGAAAATGTATATTTTTCTGAAAATAAATCTTCTAAGGATTTTTATTCTCCAATTCCAAGTCGATCCAATTGATTTTATAAAGATGATTAAAACGTTAGTTCTGCATTTCAAAAATGTATCCCGATAAATTTTTTAAATGTGAACAAATTTGAAAAGAAAGATTTGGTTTTTTTTAATTTGAAATTGTTTCACATATTTCAGCATAAGAAGAAATATTTTCATGAATACTGGTGTGTATAAGTTAAGAGAATTATTTGAAGTGTTTCATAGAAGTTAAAAAATGAAGCATTGACGCATACATGTTGTTAGTAAAATTAATTTCTACAAGAAACGTAAATAAAATTTGAATCGAAACTCATTACAAAGAAATGATGAATAGATGTTTAAATTGAAGCAAGAAAAGCAAGTAGAGATAGATGAAGACTTATTTTAGGAATTAGAAGAAGGGTGACAAATGATTTTTTTAAAATAAGATTGAAGAAGTCTGCAACGGAAAATAATATTAATATAGAAAATAAAGAGCCAGATGAAATTGAAAAAACAAGAGGAAAATCAGATAAAAGACATGATGGAATTTGGAATATCCGACTCTCAGCAGAGTCAAAGCGTAGATTGCGTGTATAATCAAAATCTTTAAAAATAAATATTTCGTTTATAAAATTTACTGCATATTCTTGTTCAATTTTATATTTTCAAATATCCGAACCAGATCTGAAATTCAGTCTGTCATTCAGATGATTATAAAGAATATTTTGTTCAATAACTATCTTTTTAATTTCAGAATTTTTACTGGTTTTAACAAAGCAAACACTAGAAATTTATCCTCAAAACTGTTTCTTACATGATTTAATCCTTGCACAATCGTAAATTTCCATCTTTAATCCCTATAATTTTTCTCAAAATATTGGATTAAAAATATTCATTAGTTGTCTCCTCTTAACATCCACCAAATAATTATCTTGTAAATCTAATATACATTACGTTACATGACAATTTCATCAATTCTATTTTATGGTCTTTATTCTTCTTTTGGAATCTATAATGAATCAATCTCATTCTAATTATTAACAGCCTTTATAATTTAGTAAATAAGTTTTTAGTTTAGAACTGAGTCCATCGCAGTTGCGAAATCATTTTTTTTAAAAATTTAATGGGCTTTCATTTAATTACAGGCAGTTAAAAATTTATATTTTACCGACTGTATTTCTAATTATTTAATAAGTTTTAGATTTCAAAGAAATAAAGATAGTTTCAACGCCACACAAGATTATTAAAATTCCATAAAAACCAGTGCATAAAATAACACAGTTCAAATAATAATAAAATCAAATGTTAACTGACTTTGAATTGAGCTGTTTTTATTAGTCTAAATCCATGCTTCAATTGTTTCGAATGTTTGTATCATCTGTTACTGAACCAATTTGTTTCGATATCTTCAACAGGTTACTATATTTACTTTCCCCCAAATCCTTCAATAATTAATCTTCATATTTATTGTATTTATCTTTCTCTTTAGTTGTCGATCTCCTTTAGAGAATCTACCACGCATTTTCTTTTTATTGGCTATTATTTTCTTGCCACCTTTGCTTTGTCGTTTACAACCCATTTTTTACAAGTTGTCACGATTATGCATGCGAATCTTCTGAGCTCATGGTTTCGTCACTTAAATGCTGATCTCAAATTATTTGAAATGGTCTGCATAAGGTTTACTTTTATATATTTTTTCTCACATTGACCGTCTCAGAATCGAATCCATATGCGTGATCCCTTATTAGCTGCCATTTCATATGAATTGAAAACAAATCTAAGAAATCCAAACCACAAAAGTTTATTCAATCCAAATATTCAAACAAATGGTTTTGATTATTTATGCTTTAATACAAACATTTTTTTCTATTAATTAAATATTAATTGATTATAAAAACCGAAACAATAATCAAGCAGACAACAATCGATAATAATTATCGTTAAGTGTCAACAAATTATTCAAAAAGATATTGAAGGTAATTGGAGAACAGATAAAGCAAGAAAACTCAAGGTTCGTCATAATAAATATTAAACGTTAGTAATAAATGTGAGAAGAGAAACAGTCTATTTTTAAGACATTGTCATTTCTACGATTCAGCAAAGCATTCACAGTCATCTGAAACAGCGGATTAATAATAACATAACTCATAACCTAAATAAAAATTATTGATATCGGTATTAACATATTAAATTGATTGTTGCTATTATCAGGAACAACACTATACTAGAATCCTTTTATGAACGTACGGACCAGTAGGATATAAACATAATTATATTAAGATTATAAAACTCGTATTGGGTTTTTAAAAGCTTTATCACATCGCATAATATTTTCAGATTTAGTCTATCAATAATTTTGTAGATGTTTTGAATTATCTAATTACTTGTAATTCCGTTTTTAGATTTAAAAATAAACTTTAAGCCTGTTAAATCAAATCAAATATAAAAGACATACAGTATTCTTAAACTTATGCAAGCATTAAGTGATTTATGAAACAAAATCAATAATATTAACATAATAGAACGTGTAAACCTATTATAATGAAAACTAGAATCCGATAATGACACATACATTGCTAGCGATTTTATTACCAATTTATCAAATCAAGCACCTTAAAAGATTCTTTAAATTTTAATCTTAAATTTTTCTCTAAATCAACAAAACCATAAATACACAAATAAAATTAATGACCTCTAGCAAATGGATTAATGTTCATGAAATCATATAATTAGTATTCATCTTCGTTTAGAATTTCCCATACCAAGAATTGTGGCCAATCGAATGAAAATATTCAAAGTATCCATGTAGATGTGCATTGAGCTAACAATCTTGTGTTTTAATATATATAACTTGGATTCATACTTACTTGTTTATTGGATCATATAAAGGGAAATCTTTATGGCCATCATAGGTATTTCGTGATGGTGGATGCATCTCGGCTCTTTGAATTACGCTTTGAGTGTCATACAATAAAAAACCCGCAAATAATACTAATCCACCATATAATTGAAACGAAAAAGCAGCAGCACCAAGGCGACTGACTGGATTAAGGAACAGTCCAGCTAGTATTAACAAGAAAATCATTTCACAATTGATGACACAAATTTCAAATGAACTTTAACTGTTATTAAGATAATATTCATTTAACATTTAATAATAAATTTAATGTAAAAACCGATAATCATTGCAGTTATTTAAAATTTTTTCAAAACTAATTTCCAAAATATCGAGTCAATTTAAAAATACTTGCCTAATGATGAAGCTAAAATAAGTCCGAAACCCATAGCAAGGGGTACACCCATATAAAGAAATTTATCTGACGGTGCTGTTATAGCCACTGCAGATAGACCTCCAGCAATTCCGAGAGTATACAAAGCAGCTCTTTGAAGTATTTGTCCTCCCAGCATACATACAGGAGCAACAACAAATCCTAACGTACCACAATGCAATAACCAAGCTCCATGCTTTATACCAACCGATCCGTCGTACGGAATTGAATGCATAAGTATTCCTGTACCAATAACACTTGCCATTCCTAAAATTAACGCTGGAATAGTTGCTCGACTTGCATATTTGAACAAAGTTGGATTACGAAATACTGCAATAGCACTTCCAGCAGTAACTAGGTTACTAAGAGCAAAATATGTGTACGTAGAACGAACTCTTTCACGAACGTATGATGGCCACATTGCTGACTTGTCGATTATGGAAAATGATTCATTAGACTTTTTCATAGCATAATAACATATTATTCCTATTCCAGTGAGTGATGATGTAGCGGCAACTAATTTGAAAGTTTTGCCAGCTAAAATTTATTGAAAGTTATTTTATTTTGATAAATTGTAACCTGAAAATGCTTCCTGTGTTTTGAAAGTGTTTTCAATAACTTGTCTTGGTGTCCTACCTTGCCTAAATTTCTGAGTTGACGATCCAAAATTTCTGAATTTCAATATCATTTTCACATTGCATATCAAAGGCAAGCGAAATTTAGAAAACATATTCAGAATTTTATAAAATTATTTTAATCGTTCTAAGTGTAAATTGTTTAAAATAATGAAAGCTTAAGACTTATAGAAACAAAAATCACAAAATTTAAATTGAAAAAACGAAAGATATTGTTTAAATTCGGAATAAAATTAAAGTATTTTATTTAAAGTTTAAGTCCAAAAATTACTTATTTTATTTATACGTTTATTGAAGTTGAAATTAAATATCAAAAATTCAAAATTAATGATTATCCGAATTTTAAGATAAACATACAATCAAGCAATACAATAGTCAAAAACTACGCATGTACAATGGTGGACTAAAGTTTTTATCTATTTAGAAATATTAAAAATATTATATTATTAATTTAAACGTAAAAAATTATGAATGTAAAAATTCCATCTAATTAAATTAATAAAAATCAAAACTTTTTAATTAAGCTTTTGAATTACTATAGTCAATATTAGGAAAATACACCTTACACACCTGAAATCATTTACTACACTCAAAGAAATCTCTCTAGCTGTTGGTTGGCTTAAATATGGCGGAAACACGTATTGGGTGTAAGAGTTTTCGTTGAAATGCGCTATTTTCTGCATTACTATAAAAGAAATTATTTGGTTTCTACGTTTTGCACAGATTATTGTTGAAATTGTTTAAGAAAAATAAAATTTTGTAAATGTAGCTGCTGTGCTTCTAAAATATTATGAATATTAGAAATATGCAATTGCTCATTTTTGATTGTCATAGGTAAATATTTTATAGTAAATTATCAAAAGATTTGTAACTTTTATAAGTGAAAATACAGTTTACCTTTTAGGTTGCGATGTGTGCAATTAAACTTAACTACCCGATTCCAAAATGCAGTGTAAACCTTAAATATTATTTATAATATTCAAATAAATAAATTTTGCCATTTTGGACAATAAATAATTGCAGAACAATATATAGTCGTACTTTTGTAATTAACATTATGAATAATTGCTGTATATTGTGTCATTATTTATACCAATGTATATTTAATTAAATCGGTTGAATATGAATAAATTTATAATGTATTTTAAATATCTATCTAAATGTATCTGGAAATGTTTCATTGTTACTTTTTAGGTCCAATCAATTTTGTTATATTTCTCAGCACCTTCAGGCATTGTTTGTGACTTGTCAGTTCTTCGGACCTCTGATGTTAGTTCGCCTTGATCGCTTTCAATGCTCGTATAAAGATGAGGTGAGCGGTACTAGACACAGCTCTAATTATTTTGTACTTCTTTATCCAATATTTCAACCTTAAATTCCACAACTGTCCTTTATCAAAAAGTAATAAAATGATACTGAAAATGGTTGCATTAATAAATATAAAATGAGTCCATATGGTCCCCGCCAATACATTTTTGTTATTAATACCAAATATTAATACCAAATATTTGAGATACTGTTATAAACTTAAAAGGAAAGAGCTTTGGGCGCAATTTCTGGAAGGTTGACAATTGATAATCTACACATGGAATAATAATAATATATTTGGGATTAATTCGATAAATAGAGAGGATATGAGATTATTATAAATATGGTAATTTTCTGATTTTAGAAATAATGTTGGGTTCCAAAAGAATCGAAAATTGCAATCTGTATTTCACTAACAAGTACTGACCAGTACGATACAAAGCCATCCAAAACTCGAAAAAACATATCATTAAACATATCAATATAAAATTTCAATAAATAACTGATTCACTTGGTCATTTCGACAAATTAATTAAAATGATATATTCAAAAGCAAGATATTTTTAGTTGATTTCCAACGTGATCCGATTGGCAATAAAGAATATTTTGGATTCACTCTAAACAATCCAGGTGGGAGTTAGGCATCTTCACATCAGTTTTGTTGGGGTTTTAAAGTTGGTTGATTTGCTGTAATTAACTGTATTAAATAAAATATATCTAAATTAAGTTATTTGAATTAATTTTCTATTTATTTTAAAGATAATTGCTTTGATGTTTGAGCTTTTAAAGATTTATTTAATTATGTACACCCGACTTCAAAAGGTGTATTTAAATAAAATTATAAACGATAACGATTAAGGTGGTAAATAAAAATAGAATAAATGAAAATATAATTTTTATAACAAGTTATACAATCTTTGAATAAAATACCAATGAATAAAGTACAATAATTTGAACACATAACTTAGTGATTATAAGAGTTTATTTCATATTGTTAGACTCTACTAGGATAGAGTATTAGTTTATTCGAGTTCTTATGGTTATGTCAATAAGAGTCATCACAATTATTTTCTTTTGTAGTTAGGTCTAAAGGCACCGTAACCATTGAACTTGACCTGTGTATGATTTTTAGAGTTTAGTTTTTGACTTTAATCTCTAGTTAAAATGGTTTCAACCTATAAATATTTCTGTATGTGTATAGATATTATGAGAAATAATGTCAAAAAATTATAGAATCCAATAATTTCTATAATACCAAAAATTCTATAATAGAATTAATTGGACAATGTTAACCTTTAAAAGATTAATTTAAATAAGTAATTTAGCCAATAAATATTATCAACAGCTAATGAATATTCTCACCATTCTTTTCCAATTGAATAATATTAAAATCTCTTCCAGGAACCGAAACATATAAAATATGGTTGACTCAGTTTCACGTCGATATAGATTGAGGTAAGTTTCTTCTAGAAGCCGAAATATATAAGGTACATTTTACTCTGATGCAATTCAATATTTCTTTTGGTTAGAGTAGTTTTTTCTGGTAAATAGTTTCTAGCTTCTTGGTGGCTTCTTTTAATCGTTGTATAGTAATTTGAATCGATAAATCCAATAGGTCAATATACTAATTAAACGTTAATAATCGTTAATAACTCATTAATAATTCATACAAGTGTGTGTTTCAATCGGATTTGTTCAATAGGTCGGAATAGCAATTGAAATTTTCAATCAAAGTTGTTTATACGTTTAGAAATTCCATAAAGAACGTCAGCTTAAAATGTGACGTTTCCCAGATAATTCTTGACAGTCGTGGTATTTTAACGACATTATCTTCTTGTTGAATCTTTCTTAGTGTTTGAATGCTCAAAAACATTAATAAACCGACTTTTTGCCTTGCCTTCTTTAGCCCCTTGGTTTTGAGTTAAGCACTGTCAACAAAATGCTCCGCCTATCCTTGAGAGTCCAACCGCATTTCCATGATCTGATCCCTTCCGATATTGAAGTTGGAAATTGAATCCGGATAACTTTGAAAACCATGTTTGAAACTGAATGTTAATTGGTTTGTTAGTTTTCTTCATGTATGTCAGTGACTTGTGATCAGTGCGAGTCACAATTTCTTTACCATTAGATAATGCTTAAAATGCATAGTGAACTCTTGAATTGCCAAAAGTTCCTTTATCGTGATGCAATAACTTTTTTCATGACTGTTAGGAGTTCTAGAAGCTTAGAAGCACTTTCTCTATACAAGAATAATTCAAGTAGCTTTGAACAGCGCAATCACTCAGAAACTAGAGTCAGTATCTAAAATCATCTCTTTGTTTGGATCCCTAAAGACTAATATCGGAACTGTGTATAATTGTTCCTTTAGGTTTCCAAAGCTTTCCTCACACTCTGTAGTCCACTCTAATTTCTTGTCATTTCCATTCATCATCGCATATAATAAATGCCTAGTCTTTGATCAATTGTCCATAATAATTACGTAACCCCAGGAACGACTTTAACTGAATGATGCAGAAGTTTTACTGCTTTCTTAATCTACTTTATTTTTCTGGATCGATTTTCACACCTAATTATCTAATTAACTTGAAAACCTTGATGAGTTTCTCAGTGTGTTCCTCTACTGTTCCTCCATACGCTAAAATATCGCCCAGATAAACAAGAGTGTGCCTTACTGTGCAACTAAGGCTCTTTTTTGAATTAAAATTTTCCATTTAAGACAGATGTGGTTGTTTGATTGCTATATTTGTATAGTTGTGTAGATATACAAATGTTTAACGTGCTAAATTAAGGGTTCCGAGGTTCAAATCGTTTTTCTTTGCAAGATTTTGTCTATACTCAGCAATACAGTAGGTCTTTCAGTAGAATTCAGGATACTCTGTGTAAGCAGTCTTCTACTCGGCTGGATAGTAATCTTGGTGTTACCTTAAATTGTGCCTTCTTTACTGCATATTTTGCATATAAGAATTTTATATGCAATAATTGTTATATAGACAGCGATGAGTCATTTGTAGATATTCTCCATGATTATTATTTTATTAAAGTATGTGTTTAATATACTTTAATTTAGTGTGGTAGAGAGAAATTCTGTGAGTTTGAATTTAATGCATGACTACTTTGTCATATGATTAAATTTGTTACACAGGACTATTTTATTTTTTTGCGCTATAATATAGAGAAGGTTATTTGTTAATATTATTTTATTTATTATTGGCAAAAATTGCAATGGATTTTTTCAAATATTATTAAGCTATATTATTTTGATAAATATTATAAGTATTAAATATGAAATTTTGATAAATACTATAAATAAACTGGTTTTACCATATTATTTTGGATTTAATTTATATTAGATTTTATTTATATTAACCGCGAAGCTTCCAAAATTCATATTAAAATATTCAATATTATTTTAAGCAAAAATACTTTTGTCCATATAATATCACACACATCGATATATAACTGTTCTCAAATTATTGTTGTTCAAAATTTTGATAGCCCTAAACCCCAAAATAATTATTAAAGAAATAGTGGGAAGTAATTAAATGTTTTTGCTAATATACAACCTTATTTTTAATGTCATTTATTTTGAAAACAAAAACAAAAGTTTATCGTATTAATTTAAGAATTTAATAATGAATAGAAGACGTTTAAAATCTTAGAGTATATTTTAAAATGTAAACAATCCATTTAATGATGTAGAAAATTCCAATAGACAATATTTGTTCGAGAAAAGTTAAAATCATTATCAATTATTAATTTAATCATGCTGATAAATCAAAGGAAATTGGGGTCAAATTAAGAGAATATAAAGTAAGGCTTGTTTTCGTAATTGGCGTTCCTAAACGTTGTATTTGTGAATTCTTATTGTTTGTTGTATTTTGTTCATAATCATAATAAATCTTTGTATTTTAAATTCGTTTCAGTTGTTTAATTACTTATTGTATTTTATCATTTTCATCATATCTATAACTACTTCATTAATTTAAAAGTGTCAGCTATCATCAATGTAATATTAGTTGATTCGAAGTCATATTTCTTATTGAGGCAAATAATTTTGAATAACCACGAGCTCATTGTCATCGAGTACACAATAAATCCTCAGGCTTCACTCAATATTCTCAGCAATTGCTATACTCCTCAACACCTACAAGCTATCAGAGAATACAACGGTCAATCATATCCAAATCCCCAAAGGCTTCAAACCTCAAATAATTCCAATTCTCAAAAACTTGGAATTGGAAAGTAGACATCGACAAATAATAAATTTTATTTGACTATGACTTTACGATTTTATTATATTGAAAAGTGATATTGCAACTTTATTTGAATTTATTGCATCTTCATTTTACTTTAATGAACAATTGATGTAGATCATTTTATTCCGAATTATTATTGAATTTTGTGATAATGAATAATTAATGTATATATAATTTTATAATTTCATTTTATAATTATTATGCGGATTAATGGATTTTTGTT
>JBBMOY011921383.1:0-12893 GCA_037951405.1 Platydemus manokwari | reverse complement strand
GCACCTACCGGATTGACATTGCGCTTCAACCGGTAGTCGAACTCACAAATCTAAATTAAAAAGACAAAACTCCAACAATAGAAGCCGAACCTTTACCTTTAAGATGTTTTGAGACAGCTCTATAATATGACAATAACGCGAAATACAGTATATAATATTGATTGTGATTTTACAGGTATGGTCTTACTTTTCGTCTTCCAGCAAATGCCAGGCATATACAGGAACAATTGATCTTCTGCACCAGATGATCTTCTTCAATGCATCAAAGTTGAACGATGGTTCTTCTCCAATTGATGTAACGTCAGGCAGGGATAGTAACGGCAATTAACACCGAAAAATTATGTTCAAAAATTGTGTCTAATAGTGTCGACGTTGATTGAAATCACTCGCAGATACTGTCTGCGATTAAATTTAATGCCACTGAATATTTATTATTTTATCGATAGAATTTATTCACTGGTGAGAGAAATTCTCTCTAAATAAATTTATTAGGTAGAAAAAATATCTCTCGATTAAATTTAATCAAGTGATATATTTTATTCTGCTACAGAATTTTCATGCGCAGAAACAGATGACAATTTATTTGCCTCTGTTAATGCGCGATATCTCATTGCATGTTAATATTTTATAAATTAATTTATTTTCTTTAGAAGATTTCAACGGGTTTTCCATTGGGGATTTTATTGGAAATATTATTTTACGTATATAAATAATGATTATTATAAATACCAATATTTTAAACTGGTTTTTTCTCCAGAAAACGAGGGTCATAAAAATACACATAGATAAAAATAAAAATTAATACAGTAAACATTAATACAAATTTGATACGTACTGTCATGCACACATTTTTCAATGTAAATCGATTGTTTTTTTTAAGTAACTAGTTGGGCCAGAACCCCCACAATAAGATAGTATGAATTATCAGTCCGTCAAACAGAAAGGTTATATTTAAAAAATTGCAATATCCTAAGAACCTGCAAAACAGCTTAAGCAAATCATATTTTTGGGTTTTTTTTAATTTTAGGGTTTTTATACCAATTTTATTGTTTTATGTAGGAAATCTGACAAACTTTAAATAAAAAAATTAATTTGATATACTTTTCAATAAAAAATAAATATGATGAAAAAGTTAATAATAAATGAATTCAAAATCAATAAAATTATTAATAATTTTGATAAATTTTTTATAAATTTTATAAATAAAATATTAAATATAACAAATAAATAATATTAAACGTAACAAATAAAAATAATAATTCTGCTAAATAAATTTCGTACTCGTACTTGTATCATTCAAATCACTCTAAAATTAAAAATAATTTTTGGATCTCTCTCAGAACACCCCGATAACGGTGAAAAAACAAAAAAACAAAATGAGATATGATGTTTGTAATAAAGATGAATAACGTTATAATTATTAGTAATCATGTCATAATTTTTTTAATGTTCTTGAAGATTGGTTCCAGGATTCTATTTATTTAAAGAATTTAAACTTTTAAAATGAAATCCTCCAGTCTGACACTCAGTTGAAAATTTATTTTAATATGTATTGTTTTTTATTGGTTGTTGTGAGTCGTACCATTCGTACTTTATTCATTTTTATACTCGTATTATTCATACATTTAATCGTACTCTTATTATTTATTACCAGATGAAGGAGACACTATAACAGTCATTTTCTATAACTCTATTTGAAGTAATACTAGATTATTATTGTATATGCTATCAATATCAGTATCAATTATAGTAATATCACTTATAGTTTTATGAGAATTTATGAATTTATTTTTATTGAACTTTAATTTTGCAAATTTCTGCCAGAGATAGGTGTATCTCTTGTTCTACTATTATTTGTGCTCGCATTTGATGTATGAGATTTAGCTGTTTCGTGTTTTCATTTATTAGATTTTGAAATTTATTCATTAAAAAATTCACAAAAACTTTTAACTCCTCATTTTTATAGTTTATGAATGGCGTATATTGGAATCAAAATAAAATAAAAATCAATAACCATGAAAAAATTCATTTTCTTTTAGAACATCAATTTTTGGAAGTTCAGGTTGTGGAAAAACTCACTCATTTTTAAAATGTTATTAGCTTCGACTCTCCACTTTTTTGCAGTAAACAGATGAATAGAAAATTTGAATGGAATTAATATTAGTAAAAGATTTTAAAAGTTATTTATAATAATACAATTACAAATTCTAATAATAAAAGTTCTCTTCGCAATAAACATTAAAAAATATTATTATGGGTTAGAAAAAGATCTTTTACGTTTCATGGGTGATAAAATACATGCTCAAAATGATGAAATTCATAAATCACCATAGGTAATCTGTTATTTTTTTTATTAAATCTGAGTAGTACATCTTGATTTGAAAAATTGTTCAATAAATATTCTTATTCACTTAAAAGACAATAAAAAATGACTATAAATAACTTTGAAATAATGTCAATGATTTTTATTTCGATGAAGTACAAAATATATCATTACTATTCAAATCTGCTGAATACCTAAAATAACCTTCGGACCCACTCATATTTTGTGATAAGGATAATTAGTCGATAGCTATTTATTTATTTTTACATGGCATTGTTTTTCAATCCAGCATGAATTCAATGAATGATTTCATTATGAGCAGTTCCGAAGACATAGAGTCTGAAAGACAATCAAAATATATATGTAGTCACAAATCGTATTCCATGGCAACAATATTTATTGGTTTCTTATTGGTGACGGTTGAGATTATTACCTCAGCTATCGGTAAAAATATGTTTTATATTGGATTTTTTACGGGACCAATTTTATTGGTATTCGGTATTATCAGTCTGAAATATTATAGGAATAAAGGGATGTCATTTTTCATTTATTCTATTCACGTGGAATTAATATTGGTTAATATCATTTTGATTTGCACTGTGTTGTCTGCATTTTTTGCAATATGGAAGAAAGATTACAAATGCTGTGTCTTAATATTTTTTCACATTTCCCAATACTTTTTGTCAGCAAAGCACGCATTGATGACTTTAGATGATATTAATGATTCTAAAGCGTTTATACCATTTAAATTTTGTATTTAGATAATGAAATATAAATGTAAATACCATATCCGTCTGTTGTGTCTTGATGATTTTAGTTAGTTACGAATCAATAACGTGAGTTCTGTAATCAATTTTATATTTATTCCTACTAAATATAAAATTCTAATTATCATTCACAATATCGCTTATCGATAAGTCTCGTTGAATAAATGATACTTTGATTCACAATTAACGACCATGACAAGAAACCTATTATAACTGTGAGATATTTTATATGAATTAAATTTCAATTTAATTCAAAACAATTTTAATTCACATTTAATTCAAATTTTATTCAGATTTAATTTTAATTTTCTAAAAAATTAAATTAATGTAAAATTAAAAATTTTTGTTTAAATATTTCGATTTAAAATAGATTGATTGTGTCTTGACTTTTTTTGTTTGATTTTAAAGTGTGGTTTATAAAATAGTAGCGGCTTACAATAACCATTCAGTGCAATGTGGAAATCTATAAAACAAGATTTACATGATTCCTCCAATACTCGTCAAATGAGTTAATGGATCTGGCATTTCGCTTTCTGATAACCGTACGACTCTGCATATTAGATAATCTTACTACAAAATAGCTGACATTCAAACTCAAATCAAAAGTCATTTAATTCGATTAGCAGAAACACGAACTTAATTTGAATCAATTGTGATTTTGATGCTATGATATGGATACCTCTTCGAGCGATAGTTACTTTTTGGACCCTAAAGATTTTAGGTAAAGAATTTAGAATATGTTTAAAAGAACCAATAATTGATTTCGCAGCTGTGTAATAGAAATACTTGGCTTGTAAACTTTCAAATGTACACAGAATTTTCTGTTTATGTTTTGTTAGTGATTATCCAGATCTTTCGATGTGTATTTTAAGTGGTTTTCAGATCTGCACACTACCAGCCAATAGAAATCATGTTATTTATTTGTTTATATTTTTAAAATTTCTGATGAATGTGGTCATCAATTCGCTTTCTATGACCTACTTTCTCTTTGTGACTATATTAAGTCATATAGTGATCATGATTTTTGTCCGACTTTATTATATCGTCTTATTTTAAATATGATTATTTAATTTTTAGGCCATAGATTATATTAAAAATTTGATTTTTTATAACTAATGATAGCATATCATTTTAATTTGTCATAATTCGGACTATTTTATGCTTTATAATAGTAATATTATAACCGTTTATGGTGTTAAATATTTCTGTCTCAAGCTACACTATAAGTACCCATACATTTATCTAAAAATTGTTAAATTATTATTTTGCACATAAATATTGATTAAAATATTTTATTACATTTTATAAATATATACAAATCAATACTTGTTAATATTTTTAAACATTAAGATAATGAAGAAAGAGAACAGTACATTTTGTTGTTCGGTTTTTGTCCTTATATTTTCTCGCTCTTGAAGGTCATGCTGGAACTTTTAACACTGCTGAATGCATTGCTGAGGGTACTTCATCAGAGCGTCGAGGCACCTATCTTGATCTTTGTTTCATTTTATCTTCACCTTTTAGCAATGCTCAATATGCTCATATTCTAGAATGTTCCTATTCTACATGCTTTTTCACAGATTTGTTGTAAGTTTTCGAGAGCATTTGTGCAGTATAGATGGAACTCTTTCTCGGTGCTCTTCTTCAGCCTTGCCGTATATGATTTTGTTTGAAACCCTTACTATAAATTCAAAAGTGAAGATACTTGTAAGGTTTATTTGGGACATTAGAAATTGAAAGTCATAGACAGAGCTGAGTCAAAATAAGTTCTGATTTAGTCTAAAATAATTTAAATATTTCCATCTCATGCTCTGATCTTCGAAATAATTCGATATATTTAAAACACAATTAAGGCCCAAAAGGCTTTTCATCTAAGGATTCGGAATAAGATAATCACATACACAAAATTATCAATTGTCTATCTTTTGTTACGGGTAAATTTTATTAAACCAGTGATTACCGAAATGGTCCATATCGACCTTCCAATGGTCGATGAAGACCTGCAAGGGGCCTACGTGGGTTAAAAAAAATTAGGGGATCAATGGGAAGAATTTTTCAAAAATTTCAAAAAACAGTATAATCGATACAATTTTAATATTTAAAAAATTGTCAAAATTTGACCTTGTTGCATTTTCAAGGCGGGATATTCTCTCGTTGTCTTATAAATATATAAGTTAGATAAAAATGAGATTTTTACAATAAAAATAAAATATTGATGGAAGCAACTTATGTTTTTACTGCCAACCACATCGAAATTAACGCTCTGCCTAAAGCTAAACCAGAAAGAGATAATCTGAAACCGTTATTTATCGATTCATCAATCCAAGATGCTGATAAATGGTTCCAGACAACGAAAGATTTAATCAAAAGGAATTATCATTTGCATTTGACATGATGTTGAGAGATGACGCCAAACTATAATCATTATTATTATTATTAATATCGCCATTTTAGTAAATGCATATATTGATTTCTGATAATTATTTATTTTAACGAATCGTAACTATGTGACTTAAGTCAATTGTCAATCCAACTTCTTTGTCGTAATAAATAAGCAGATATATTTTCATTCGTGACCCAGTAATGAACTACTTTATATTTTATTAATATCGTTATGTATTTATTAATTCTTGTTTCAGGTAATTGAAAAGAATATTCAAAGCATGATAAAGTCGTTCACATGTATTAAATTAATGATATTGATTGCCTTTTGAAGAGATTTCTTTCGGTACGACTACTTAATTGAAACATAAACGAAAGAGAATACTTACCAATAATTGAATTTACTCGAAGAGTTTCTGATCGAAATCAGATGTTTATACTTACATATTTTCCACTATTCTGTTGTTGATCTCCTCAGTCGTGGAAAAAATCGAATCTATCTCGTGAAAAGAGCGGCACTGGGATGATGAAAGTCTTACATTAAGATTGTCATGACACCAAAGGAAATTGAAAAGATAAAAGACGAAGAATTAATATGAAAAAATAATATTTAAATAATCTTTAGCATTTAATCCGATTTCGATGTCGCTTTATTTCATGTATATTTACGGTTATAATATTTTTTCATCTAATCTTTTCTACAGCATTTTGTTACTGTATTCTTCATTGCTCGAGCTTTTAATTAGGGTTTACATGCATCGAAGCTTGAATTTTTATGATTTTTTTTTAAAAGAAATTACATATTATTTCAGTTTTTCAAATTAATTGTTATACGATTCTATATCCATTAAAATTTTGTTTTACAAAATCAAAATTTTGTTTTGTCTGTAAATGACTTTTTAGATGCATTCCCATTCGAACAATTGATGTGACCATTAGAATTTTATACAAGACTTTGAATATGATTTATTTTTGAATTAGATTTAAGTGATTTCAATTTTTTTATCAATTGTTATTGATTATATTTAAAATAATTAAATTAATCGATTAAAAATAATGAATGTTATAAAGCAACATTAATAATTATCATAAAATTTTAAATAATCGATAATAATCGAAACTAATTGAAAGTTAATTGATAGAAACTATAATGATTATGAGAAATATAAAAATAAAATCAATAGTCGACTTATGGAACAATAACAGATATATCAGAAAATCGAATTAGATTGAATTTTATGTGCGATTTTATGTCTTGGGTAAACGATATCAATAATATGAAAATAGATAATTCGATTAGCGCTCACTCTTAAAGTCAGCCGCTTTTAATTTTTTCGTTTTGTTTATTGCTTAGTTATCTATTATTGACAACAATTAATTGACCATTTCCCTCAGATTCATATTTAGTCACTTCATTTTGAATTCTGGAACCCATTTGAGAGAATTATATAATTTAATGATAAGTTAATTATCACGCTACAACCGGTATAGATTTATAAAAATATAAAATTATTAGAGACAAAACTAACCTTAATCTTCATAATAATAAACATCAATTTGATTTTTACAATCTCAGCTACATTAAATATTATCATCTATTCAACTATCGTATTATTTTATGTGGTAGAGCCATATCAAAATGATAAAATACTCAGGAATAATTTTAATCTTGATTGAAATGTTGAACTGCATTGTATGATTGAACTAGCTAACTGTGATTCATAGATCGATCGAAAGAAAGAACCATGTACATCCCATATTTTAATGTTTGAATATCTCGAATATCAGCAGTATGAAAACATTAATTTCAAACAACTGATTTACGGTTTGATTGATTGTATTTCATATTTGATAAATCAATACGGCATTGATATATTAATAAGTTTATTAAAAGCATATTATGCTTAAATTTGATAATAAAAACCGCATTGTCAAATAACTAATTGAATATATTAGCTATCACGGCTTTCCTCATGATAGTTAAACTCGTATGAAAAAGTTCATGTTCGCATCCTGTTGTAGACATTTTCTAAGTTTAGATATGACGATAAGTAATAATATTAATTTGTTTTATAACCTTTATATTAATTCAATTGTCATTACTGTAACCTTTAGTCTCACATCAATCAATTTATCGTATAGAGTTTTGTTAATCGCTCGAAGTTTAATTAAGAGATTATAAAATCCATTACAATTTTCGTTAAATTCCTCATAGGGATGACACTTTTATTTATACTTGCCCCGGGAAGTCTGTCAGATGATTTTAAAAATAATTATTTTAGTTTCTAATATAAAATATTAAAGATATTTCTTTACCTCGTTGTGATATTTATTAATATTTAGTTTTGATGTAAATTATTAGTTGCCTAATATCTTTTTTATTATTTGTTGACCTATTTGAATTGGATAGTTATTGTCAACGTATTACTTTAATATTTCATCAATTAGCTGGCTTTCAAAATTGACTAAATTCATTAAAGTAGCATATATTCTGCTAACATACAAAACAGTGATTTCCATCGATATGATGGATTTATACCATATGAGTTTTGCGCTCAGATTTTCAGAAATACACAAGGGATAAATAGATTGAGTTTGTGTATACGGTTTTGCACTGGTTAATGTATCAGGTAAATGAAACGATACCATTTAATCCTAGTTGTTAGGGACTTTAATGCACTGTTTAGATTTCGGGTTTATGGCTAATAGATTAGTTGGGTTTATTCAGAAAAGGTCATATGGGGTTTTATTTAGGTCCATTCACATTGATAGAAATTAAAATTATACACGTGAAATTTGTCGAACGATTTTAAATAAAATTTTTTAATAAAAAATATATATTTATGTTAAAATTGTAGAAAATCAATATATTTTTTTAATTTCATTAAATGTTGTGATGAAATAGATTTAAATTAGCATTTAAAATGTCATTTGTTGTTTTTGCGGCACATGTTATTCACATTTACTTTAGATAGTGATATTTTGGTATTAAAAACCATGACAATAATTTAAGACTTTTTATGAAACTAAACTAAATGCTAAGCATTAAAGAACCCAAGCATGTGCAAATGTTCTTTTCGGTTTTTTTCAATTGGTTCTTAATATAATGAAAATTCACTTCACACTAATCGGCTTTCAGACTACAATATAACAAACAAAAAGACTATAGTCGCTATATCAGCTCACAATTAGTAATAGGCTATACTTTCAATGTAATTCATTATTGTAGGGTTGCATGTGTTTTGTGTACTAAGCTTTGATTCAATAATCAATTTTTCAAAACCTTGATTGAATTTATTGATTTACCATTAGTCATGGATTCTGTATATTTCAGGTTTATGTTGCTAGTGTGATAATTAAAATTCCTTATCAAATTCCGGACACACGTATGTAAATTAGTGATGAGTGAGCTCGTTAGTCAAATGTAGGTGTGTTCATTTTTGGATTGCCATCCTCTTTTAGAAAAAACGCACTTATTCCATACTAAAATGTGTATAAGACATGTAGGGAAAATGTTGAGTCAGAGAAAAGTTTGAATGTCTGGTATACAAAAAAATTTTACAATGAATTGAAACATGTTTTGAAAAAATATATTTTTTTAGAGAAATTAATTATGAATATTTTCGAAAAGATTCCAAATGCAGCTGTAAATATATCCTTTTAATCTTTTAAAATGAAAAAATAATTGCTTACTTTCTCCGTCAAAATCTTTTGAAAATATTTCCAGGGATTAAAGCTTTGACAATAATTGTGACTCAGGAGTCTTATTTCCGATATGAAAATTAATATTTTTTGGATGTAAACTTGGTTTTACAGATGGATTTTTAGTCTGAAATGTGGAAATTAATCTGAAAAGAGAATCACGATTATTTGCTTAAAATGGTAAGATGATGGAGCCCATATTCTTTGAAGAAACATGATTTAATCTGAGGTCTATCATGTGACGAGAATGAATTGAAATCTCAACCAGAACTTGTAACAAACTATTATTTTATAAAGTAACTTGGAGACCAAACTCATAGATTCCTAACCTCATATTCATTGAGTTTCATATAAAATATCCATTAACTATGATCATTTGACAAGAAATATGGCTCAGGAGGGGAAATTCATAATTTGTCATCAAAAAGTTGACCGTGAACAATTTTGTGCTAGAAGATATTTCTCATAACACGAGGTACTACTTAATTCGTTATAATGCTCTCATTAATAGTAATATTCGAGTATAAACTCCTATTGATATAGATCCGTTTTTGTTCTTTTTGAAGATTAGTGGGGAAGGACTAAAATTTTACTGACTTGGTAATAACTCTAATCCAACCGATAACAATAAATAAAAGTCTCTCCAAAATAATCCATGCAGCTAAAAATTAGATTAAAATGAAACAAAATTAGACTTTCTAAAACTATTTCCTAAATCCTTTTTGAAATTAAAAGATTTACAAGAGATTAGCGTTTTGATTTTAAATCGGCCTTAATATTTATGTGTGTATTATACTGACACACAAAGAAATGAGTCAGAAAGTAAAATACACAGCAGATAAACAACATAAAAGTTATGTAATTAAAATCTTCGCTCTATATGGCATTTGATTGGTCGATTATCTTTCTAGCTGGCAATTAAGTATGTAACATGCTCAGACACTGTTTCCAAGATGCCAATTTTCGCCGTTTGTCTTGTCAATATTATTTCATTAAATTAATTTAAATAGTGTCGGAAATTTTAGTGAGATTATTAGGAGCCGAATTAAATTCGACAACAGTGACCATGGTACAAATGTCATAATACTTAAATATTTATTCAAGATTAGCGATAACAAATATCGACTTGAAATCGGTTTTTGAAAATTTATCTTGACTTATACAGTGGAAGAATTTTTATTATCAACCCGAGTCGGCATTAGTGAATAGAGCTTTGACAGTTAATCAAAATAAAAGACCGCTTTATGAAAGCGAACTGGCGTAACAAAATGGCGAAATGTTCATCGTTCCATTTAATAATACAACAAATTATAATCAGAACAAGTAGATCAGGTTAATTATTTCTAATGAAAAATGTCCTGGGGAAATAATCAAAAACATCTAGACAAAACACTATCTCATCATTTGTTCTTTTTACGATGTTCTTATAATTGTCTAAGGCTGTCACGACCAAACAATGGTCACACACAAGTATAATGAACGTACTAAAGACGAATTAAAGAGAGAATAATTTCATAAAGTCCAAATATTAAGAGCACAATCAACAAGTCGATACAAAACCAGTTAAACAAAACTTAAAACAGCTAGAAAAATATTTGTACTAGCCAATTGATATATTTCTGATCAAGTTTTACTAAATATTACAAATATAATTTTATATAATTTTGTCAATCTAGTTGATTTTAATCTCAAAATTTTATATAAAAGCGGATTCCTTGTGAAATAGATTGAAGGTCGTAGAGAATAAGTAATATGTTTTACTGAATTAATAATTCAATAAACTTATCACGAAATATGGAACATAGAACGCATGGGTGAAGTTATGACTGACTGTGAGAGTGTGAAATTATACATTCAGCGTTAATATAATTAGAGAAAATAAATAAAATCCGAGAAGAATGCTTGTGTAGTTTTATAGATATTGCTGTAATGAATTATTTATCGATCAAATGTACGTTACTGTCCTATGCAACTAAAAATTTAGTGAATTTTAAAATTAGAATGGAACTGTTCAGCCCTAAATACTTGAGATTTTTAAATGGTTTGAACTATGTTGAGCTCACTCAGGAAGCGTACATGGGACAACATTAAAAAATTTACTAAATGTTTTTTTATTTTTTCAGTTCTTTCTCCATAGTTAATCAGTGGTTTCAATTATTCCGAACATTAGCAACTCAAGACAAGAGGAGTAATAGTAGTCCAACATGATCACATTATTTGATACAAGATCAATTAGTCATTTAAAATGATTATTTATAGATAATTTCAGTTCAAGATTTGGAATTATGATAAAAATATTGATGTTCGAATTTATATTGATTTTAATATTAATTTGCTATATTTGAATGAAAATCTACTAAAAACCACTTTAATTTCTATGCGATTTCCGACATTTATCAGATAGAAATTAAAGTGGTAGTTCTCCGCATTAATGTAATCGTTATAATTTTAATCGTTAACAAAATAATGAATTCAACTTAAGGGGTACTTTGACCGTTATTCTTTATAATGAATTTTGGTAAAGAAATAAGAAGAAATTAAGATTTGATTCATATAATTCAGTTGATTGCTCTCTCTTTATGTCAAATACGTGCAAAACATAATTGTTAAACCAATTTCCTGTTCTGTCCACAACACTTTCTTATGATTTTTTGATTTTGTAAGTTTAAATTTTCTAAAATTGTAATTCGATTTGGTAAACTTCTGAGATATTTAATCATCTGATATTACTCATTTTATAAAATAATTTGAAAAATTCAGAGTATCTGTCAATTTGCTTTTAGCTAGAAAAGGGAGTTTACACTAATTTTCAATAAATTGTAATTTGACCTACTTTGACCCCTTTTTCAAATAATCGAGTTTTGGGAAATGTTAGAGCTGTAATATATTTAATATTTGATTTCAAACAAGAAAATTTTTTAAAAAACGACACGAACTATCTATTTTATATCAAACACATTTCTAGAGACTTTTGAGGTAATAAGCGGCATTAATGAATAATGAAATATTATTAGGTCTTTTCACCTATCTAATAAGTTCAGGACTATCTAAATTTTGCACCATATCTAAAAATTCTTTCTCGCAGAAAACATATAATTATGATGTAAGCATTTCAACAAATTCAATTCATATTTTCTTTTAAAAATCAGGTTTTAATAACAAGTCACTTTTATAAAAACCATTAATAATAATAATAATCGGTAATATCTGTATTTTAAAATCGAATAAAAAAACAATGAAAAAAACATAAAAAAAAACTAAATGAATATAAAATTCATCCAACACTCCTACGTATCACACAGAAACTACTAGCTGATCTGAAATACCATAAGGGATAATTACAATATTTTATCGATAAACAAATACACTGTTCCATCAATTCCGGATTAAATGCCATCGAATTTGTCAGTCAATCACTGGATAATTGCTGACTGGTCCTGGATATCTGACTGTCAAAAGATTAACACAACTGACGAAATAACCATCTAGAGAGGGATTAGTGATTCATTTTCTAGGAATAGAAATTGTATAACAGTATTACATGTGGATACAATTAAGACAGTTTTATAAGGAAAATAACTCGGAGAAATTTAGCTGAAAAATACAAATCATTTGTTGTTTCTCATGGTCTTGTTAGTTTTATTATTGGGTGTATAACCTTAAAATTTCGATTTGATAAAAGATGTCGCTGGGAGTATTGCTTGCATATAATGTCGTAT
>JBBMOY011920272.1:0-12895 GCA_037951405.1 Platydemus manokwari | reverse complement strand
ATATATTATATGAATAATTTTCATAAGATCTTCAATTTAATATTTAAAAATGAAAAGCCAATTTAAAAAAGGCCATTTTTTTGCACCAACCTAATAATTATAAAACCTCTCGCACATATCGAATGTTTATCATCAATTGATGATTTCTTTCATCTCCTATTTTGATAATCACCCAGAATATTTTGTACCATAAGATAATATTATGAATCAAATAGTATGGCATCTGATCGAACCAATACAAATTCAAATATGAGGGTTTTATCGCAGTTTTTAATTTGTCGAATAAAATTTGGTACAAATTCTTTGAAAATTCTCTTAAATGAATGTTTGTCTGATGATGAAAATAAAATAAAATAATTGAAATACAATAGGAAGTGATGAAAGAACTTTATTCTAACAACAAAGTACATTCGAAAATCGAAATTACAAACGAATAATGAGTGAATCAGAGATAAAAAAATATATTTATGGCTATCAATCGAAGGAATTTATTATGCAATTCTTAACTGTCATCCTCTGATATTTCAATAATTGATTTATCTATAGCCCATGATTGTCTTTCACCGGAACTGAAAAACAAGAAGAAAACCATTCCAAATATTGTTATTCCTGACGATATAAAGAAAATGATTCGCCATCTAGCGCTTGTTTCCTATTTTGTTAATATAACGTCAATATTGATATGGCAGAATTAGAATAAATATTATTTAGTGACAGGAAGCATTTTAATGACTGTTCTCTTTACATATATGTTTGGATTTAGGTTAAAACCTGAGAATGAATGTTTGTCGACTGTTGGCAGTACAGGACTACAGAGAATGTCTTGTGAAAATTGACTTACTCTAAGAGTTGTTGAATAAACAAAATCAAATGCGATAAATAGAAAGATTCCTTTAAAGAAAGAATATTTTGCAAGAAAAGAAAACTGTCAAATACTGAGTAATCGTATAAAGATCACAGTTATTTCTATCAATTATTAATATTTATCTACACGGAACAATTTTTGGTTTCCTAAAATGCTGTCATTGGATTCCCACTACTTCGCCTACTTTCTAGTGTATATACCCATCATTATATTCCTATAGTTTCTACAAAAACAATGGCGATTTGTCGAAAATATCATTAAATTATGACTATTTCAGCTTACACGCATATTAAACATCAAATCGAGCTTACATTATTGTCAGTTAATACTCCCACAACATATGGTCCAACAATACCGGAAATCGTTGCGATTGAATTTGTAATGCCGTATAAAACTCCTAAAATACATGAACATGTTATTAGAAATTGAGCAAACAATGTTTACCTGCATATTGTGGTGCGATGTCGATGTGGTTAACATTGTAACCTGCAGAATTCACGGTACCAAATGCCACAGCAATGCACAAGAAAGCCACAATTAAAGTTCGGTCACATCCAACAAAAGGAATGGCTATGATGAAAACTGCATTGAAAAGCATTCCAAATGTGTTCATTAATTTTCGTGTTGCAGTGGTGCTTAACAAATTTCTTGACCTTATCATGTCAGCAATTTTGCCAGAAAGAACAAAGGCAATTGCACTTAAAAAGTAGGGCAAAGCGTTTATCAAACCATTCTGAATAAAATGAAAATGCAGTTAAACTGATCAAGGTTTGATCTTATAAAACATATAATAGATCAATACCGATGACGTCATCAAATCAAAAATTAAATACTCCATGCCTGCTTATTTTCAATGCCAATTCCAAGATTAAAGATCTCTCAGCATCTTTATTTATTGTTTATATATTCGTTCTGGTTTTAATTAACGAAAAGGTACAATAAAAATTCCCTCAAAAATGAATATTACGTACCTTTGTAGATTTTTACTATTGATTGAAACGTTCCTAAGAGATATTTAATATATCAATAAAGAATTATCTTATTACAGTGAAATTTGCCGATCTCATAATTTTGTTTAATCTTAGCTACAGATATTATTGTTATCATTATTCTTAGGATACATTATTGATGGACCTGAAGTGATGAAGAATTATTAAGAGAGACTTAATGAAATAAGAATAAAGGAAGAAAAATAGTTTACTTTCAAGAATAAATAAAAAGAGTTAGTTTTCAAGATAATCATATTTATATCAAATAATTCGATTTAGGATTCTGGTGATTTTAGATGATCTAGTTCCCAGAAATAAACATGAAAAGAAAGAAAGTAAAAATGACAAGGAAAAGAATTCAAACTTCTCCAAAAGGAAAAAGAGAAACATAAAATGGAAGACTATGAAAGAATTATTGGTTAATTAAGGAGTCTGATAATAGTGCTATATTACCATTGAGATCTTATCGAAGAGATTTGTCGGAATTTTTGTATTTGAAGTCAGAATATTGTAAAATGACCAACATATACTGGAGTATTTAAGAAAAGGAATTCAGAAGACAAACCAATCTACTTAGTAGAAAGGGCAAAAAACGTATATAATTGGATTATAATATATATTATATTGTGACAAGATCTAGTAGAACAATCATGACAGAAATTAGGAATATGTGAGACTACAAGTCTTTGAATTAGAAGAAATATTAAACCGTTGGGGAAATTTTCTCTTTTTTAAACTAATCATGAACTAAGAGCTGATTGGACAGATAGCAGAAAAGAAGAAAATACAGAAAATCGTACGGATTCTACAAGAGTTTGAAGTGTAAATCAAACAAAAAATTGGAGTGCCTGACGGAAATAAAGAAAACATGGATTATTTGATTATTTGATGAAAAACACGGACCATAATACCAAAAGAAATAAATATAGAGAAACGACATTGATGATTATTAAGGAAGAAAGGAAGATGTTGCAGAAAGAGTCCAGTTGATACCTAAAAAGTATTACAGAAGAAACTGCTTTCAAAGAAAGACTGCAATTAGAAGATGAAAAAATAAACTAATTTATTACACAAAAGTCCAGGAGAATTGAAATTTCATTGGAAAAATTATGGATTTAGTTGTGTATTGAGCAATGAAATTCTAAAAGAAACAATTAATAGATAAAAGTTATAAGTAATTATCACAGTGAAACAGAAAGATTTGTTATAACGATATCACGATGTGCATCTATTGACTAAAAATGATTTCAATGGCCAGAATAAATTATTGGTCGAAGATATGAAAGTGGGTGTTGTATGATGATTTAATATTTGGAAGACATATTATATATAATGAGAAATATGATAGTTTTTTAGCTATATAGGAACACAAATTGAATAAATTTATAAAATATTCAATAGATAGGAATATTAACCCTTTCGCTGCCCTGTACGTATATATTCGCAAAAAGAACCGTGCCACATACGCTCCAAACAAGTATATTCGCATATTGTTTCAAAATAGTTTGCTGCTTAACACGGCTATACTTGCTATGTATAATATATGTTATCTGCTCTATACGACTTTATTTACTTAATAACTTTACTCAATAACTAATATAAATAGAAGGACGGAATATCTTTTACACCAAAATTTTGCAATTATAATAACGAACATTCAGGTCCTACAGTAGGTAACGCTGGTTCCGCGGAAGTAGAGTGTTTCACAATATTTTTTCCAGAGGATATAGTAAAAAAATTGCTGAGAAAACTAACTCATACTTTCAATTTGTTATGGCTCAAAATTCAAGCAAAGATAAATCGGGTCTCAAACGGTGGAAGGAAACAGATTTCAAAGAACTATATTGCTTTTGTGCTATAAATATTTTAATGGCTCAGGTGAAAAACCCTGTTTGAATGATTATTGGTCTCAAGAGTGGCTTTGATCAACGCTAAAATTTGAACAGATAATGATGCTTAGAGACAAATATTTGCTACTTTTGCGGGTACTTCATTTTATCGATAATACTTTACCGCCCATTGAGGGTGATTCTTTATGGAAAATTAAATTTATTGTTCAGCACTTGAAAAAATCATTCAGGGAGGCTTTCATATCATTTCAAATATTTGTATTGATGAAAGCCTTATGCTATTCAAGGGACTCTTTATCTTCAAACAATACATTCCTTCCAAGCGCCATCGTTTTGGAATTAAATTGTTCATTATGTGTGATTGCCAACCGGGTTACGTTTTAGACTTTATTATTTATACAGGAGGCACTACAGCTATTGATAATTTTGATATTACAAATAAACACCACACGGTATACGTCGATAATTGGTATACAGGCCTGCATTATTTCCCCATTTATTTGCAAATTAAACAAATGCATGTGGAACCGTCAAAGTAAATCGGAAAGATTAGCCTGTTTTGAATAAAAAATTTTAAAAAGGAGAAACTGAAAGCAAATCCAGTGAAAATCTACTGGTGATCAAATGGCACGACAAGCGAGATGTTTTGCTGTTATCTACATTGCACACCAACGAATTAGCCCCTTCAGATAAAGTTGATCACAAAACCGGTGAAAATTTATTGAAGCCAGTCTCCATTTTAGATTACAATAAATACATGGGCTCTGTTGATAGAAGTGATGTGATGCTAAGCTCTACGGAAACTGTTAGAAAATCAATTAAGTGGGTATAAGAAAACGTTCTTTCATTTATTTATTTGATTCAGCAATTTTAAATTCGTCTATATTATTTAATTACCTAAACAAAACGAAACAACCCATAAAAGAATTCCAAATCAATTTTGTCAAGCAAATACTTCAAGAATATCATACACCCCAACAACGTATTCAAGTGGGTATGGGTCTAGAAAATGCTAATTCGGAGACACGCTTATCAGCTAGACATTTTCCTACATTTCTTCCTTCAACAGCCTTTAAACCGAATCCAACGAAACGTTGCATTGTTTGTATAAAAACAAAAAACGAAGGGAATCTCGGTATATATGTCAACCACGTAATGTATCATTATGTGTCGTACCTTGCTTTGAGGTATTTCATAGAAAAAAATATTATTAATATTTTATTAGATGGTATCATAACTGTACAAATCAATATTATATATGTTCTTACTTTATAAACATTATTTCATCCATTTATTTTCATTGTACTTATTATTTTATTTTATAAAATTATTGTATTTAAAGATTATAACTAAATTTTGCTAATAAACTTTGGAAATAAAACTAGCGATTGTTTTAATTGTGTCATATTATATAATTCCTGAAAAAAAATTAACTGCTCGACCCGAACAAACTCGCTGCATCAATATTCAATAAACAGCTCGGTACGAACCAACTCGCAGTGGCTAATTCGTTAAACTGCTCAACACGAATGAACTCGCAACCACTAAAATATGTGCGCACAGCGTGCACGTAATCTCAAGAATCAATGAGCAGCGAAAGGGTTAAGTAGTGGTAAAAGGCTGTATAACAGAAACCTAGTGAAGATAGTATGATTGTAAATAAAATGTATAAACAAAATATAAAAAAAATAATCTTTTGACACAAATAGAAAACCGTTCAAGTTCAAAAGAGAAGGGTAAGTACCAGTGTAGATGCCATTTGCAATAAATGGGCTTTTCTAAATTACAAATGAATTTTTAAACAAATCGAACACAGTTCAAAGAATAATATCAACCAGTTTGCATATAAAGCGAAAAGGACAAGAAATTTTAATAGCTCATCATAATAGATCAAGAATTCCGATTTTAAAATCACAATTTAAGGCAACAATCGATTCAGGAAAAAGTTTTGAATGTCAATGATTTTAATATATCCGATAATAAGTACAAGTGCTCAGGAACACATAATTGAACAGAGTGCTCCCAATACATCCAATCATTATTTCAAGATGGAACAAACTAGAGTACCTGCATTCTGTGATTGTGATTTGGATCAAAACAATATTAATAGCATTGCTCTTATGCCATGAACAACAAGAAACCAGATCCTGGAATACGGAAAAGTTTCAAAAATCAAAACAAGACAACAATGACACAGGTTAGCGGATCGTTTGAATAAATCACTACTGAGCAAAGATGGAAACAGGAAGGAGAACCAGAAGAAATAGACAAAACAATGTGCATAGGGATTGTAATTTTAATTTCAAAGGCAGTGACAAAAGTTGGTGTGGATTGCACAAACCAGCAGCCAAGAAAGGGCAGTAAAAGTAGATTTCTAGATACGGTGTCGATTGCACAAATGTTTGAGTTGATTTGTGAAATCTATTTCAATAAAATTCGTTATTTTTTGTTTTTAAACAAAAGTCTGAACTAAGATATCCGCTCTATCAATTCAAAGTCTTCCCAAAATATCGAAGAAGAAAACTTTGAGAAAGAAAAACTCTGAAAAGATTTCAATTGAATGGAATCATTTATAAGCACTGACAAATAGAGTCAAGAGTGTGTTACAAGAAGATGAAAGTAAAAACCAGAAAGTATTCATCAGTGTCAAGACTTCTGTTTCAGAGATGGAAATTCCTTGTATGTGTGGATATTGTGAATAAATTATTAGACATGATTTTTAGACGATCTGTTATTTAGCAGTATTTAGAGATAATGGAGGATTAATCAGTTGAGATAATTAAGATTTATTTGCTACAAAACATGAGAAAATCATTGGAATAAAAAGATGAAAGTTCTGAAAGGAATCGATAAAGAAATATTTGTAATCTTTTGTATTCGATTATTTATGTTTTGAAAGTGAGAAATCTCCCAAATGTGTATTGGATCGAATGTTAAGCTAACGAAATCGAGAAAGAATTTGAAAACAATATTAAAAAAAAACCATTTAATGATAATAATCATTAAAGAGTCTCACCCAACTAAACAATTATAATAATGAGTTTCGATCAATTTAATTAGTAACATACGATAAATATTATTTATGAATTAAATATTTGCCTTCAGAAGTTGTAATAAATAATATTTTAGTGATTCTTTAAAATAGCGGTAGATATCATACACGTTACGGAATAATTGTGGCTACAGTAGCAGATCTAGTGTACTGTCATGGCTTAGTTATTACGATATCGCAGCAATAGTATCTGAGGGGTATTACGGCTAAAATTATCTTTTCATTTATATTATTATAGTTATTTATTTTTATTTTGATTATCCTTATTCCTTATAAGTATTGAATAGCAGTACTTTGGCACTCTTATTATTACCAATTATTTTACAACCCAGGACTATCGATTTAGAACTTAGATCATGATTTTTATGCTCTGTGGTAGATAACCACACTTTTATCGTATTTTTCCTTCTGCTCTTTCAACTTGTAGCCCTTTTAGCGCTTTTCATAGACAATCTGATGTAGAAAAAATCACCTCGGCCATTGAAAATCCCAGAATATCCTCAAAGTACTGTGGTAAAGTGGTAAGAAGTGTATACAACGACCACATAGAACAGAAATTGGCTACAACTATTGCCCACACTGGTAATGAGAGGAATATTTTTTTCCATGGTACTTCTGCTAACATCTGAATTAAGATCGCAAAATAATTCAATCGATAACTACGTTATTTATTAACCTCTTTATGGGAAATATTTACAGATGATTCTATATATACCCTCTCTCTTTGTGATATTCTCGGATGCTTGGCTGGTGTACTGAATGCCACGAAGGCCCATACGATAAACCAAGCTACTCCCAACATTCCTGATAAAAAATTATTCATTTATTTCTGTTTATATAATATATTTTAGGACAAAATCGAAAATTAAGTGAGATATAAAATCAAACCAGGTATGTAAAATACAGAGGGCCATCCGCCCATAACTTTGGCGTCAATGAGAATTGACGAAACCAATAATCCTGCGACTAATCCAGCTAGACTACCTTGTAAGAATTAGATTGATATGAAATTCTTAAATAATTTTGAATTTATTTCACCTGAATAAACAATAGCTCCGATAAAAGATATTTCCATCACTGGACACCAGTATCCTAACATGGAGTGTATTGCAGGGTACGTTATACTCTACAATTATACATGTCAGTGATGGATATTTGTGGAATATTTCATTAAACAACCTCTCCAGCACCTTCTAAGACTCGAAGACCAATCAACCAACCATATCCCATGTGTGCTGCTGTGGGTGTTAGTAAAGTAAACAAGGATGTCCACAATACCCCAATCCCAAATAACCATTTGCCACCGATTTTCACCGCAAGCCAACCGGCTAAGAATTTTTCAAAAATTATTTTTCTCTCATATTAACATGAAATCAATTATAAATAATCATCTGTCTTACCTGGCACTTGAAGAGGAATATATCCCCAGAAGAATGCACCCAAGATAATTCCTTGTATCTCTTTACTCCAATCAAAATCTCCAGATATCTAATAAATCGAGATCATATTAGATATTATAATATTCTGTTGTATCCATTCACATACATACCGTATTTGTAGTGACATTTCCATAACTGCATTCATGATGTTTGGTTTTGTTGGAATCATCTGTATTTTTAACCATAGCTATGATTGCCACACTGAGATTGACTCTTAATGCATACACCATCAGGAAACCCAAAAATCCCCATAAAGCAAAAATGTATCTTGCTGGCAGGTAATATTTATTTTTCGCATTGAATTCCTCACTGTAATCATTAACAGTAGTATAATCAATATGAGAATCAGAAGAGCTTAAAATGCGTCTTTGATCGGATTTGATATCGAATCGATTCATTGCAATATAATGATACAATGAAACCAACTATGATGATCATATGATGTGGCATATTATTCATTTATAATATTCCGTCATACGTTTTAGATGTACTTCAAACATCATAGGTTTTGATGATTAAAACAACCAACATATTCAAATTGCATCTATTTTTCGGTCTGGATTGACACACATAATATGATTAGCTAATATGAAATTTATTCTCCATCATTCTATCGATTATAACCTGAACTTTACTCTGCCATACTTTGTAATATTTTTTCAAATAATTTGATGTGATTGCATCATTCATTATCATGGTAATTCCTTTATCTTTCATTCCACATTTGAGATTTGATCAATTCATATCAGATGCACTTGTGTTTTAATTGATGAACAAAAGTACTACTTCAACGGGTACTTTATTAATGGTATTGTTTTTGTAATGATAATTGTTGGAGATAAATATTTAGGAAGAGAGTCTATTGTAATTATATTTCTCTTTCTGTCGCCCTACTACACTCATTAAACCTGGATCTTATGCAAGCTAAAATTAAAATTTTTATTTATTTATAAAATGTTTCTCTTTTTGCTTGGAAACGGTATCCAATCAGAATTAAACTTCTCTAATGAGTCACTCAATTAAGCACACACGTTTACACTCACCCACACACACATATAAATCCCATAATCCATTAAAACAATCCAAATCATAGAAAAGCTATTTATTAATTAAAAAATTAACGAATCAAATCGAATCTATTGTTCCAATAAACTGAAAACAATCTGAATTAATCTATTCTCAGCTTCTAAAAATCATAATTTCTCGAGCGATATTGCCAACAGATTCATTTCTTCTGCAATTTCCGAAATGGTTCTAAAAGCATATATAACATGTTCCTCTGTTGCGAATTGATAACACACAGCGAATCGCAAATAAAGCAATTTCGAATCCTCAAACTGTGAAATAACAATGTGAATTCGTCCGTCTTTTTCGATTCGGTTGTAGAGTTCTTCGTTGATTTCATTGCTTCCCTTTAAGGAACCAATGAAACTCGATCTATTTGAATAATTTGTCTTACTTTTAATCGAAAACAAACGAGTCCCATGATAACTTCTTCGACAATCTCAAAACGTTTATCCTTTAAAATAAAACTTTCAAAGAGATGAGCCAATTTAATGTGCTAGACAACATATGAAGGGATAAACATTATCGATTAAAATCATTATTACATTTCTAATATATTTCTGTAAACCGTCCACTCCGTATAGACGAAGCACGAACCAAATCTTCAAAGATCTGAATCGACGACCAAGTTGAACATGCCAGTGCTGTCAATCATCAATAATTATTACAAATCTGATTGTCAATTACTCGAAAATCTGGACATTTGCCTTCATTTCTGTATCTCAGATAAACCGGATTCACCGTGAATGTTTCGACTATGAATTTCGTTTCTCTGAACCTGAATAAATGGGAATATATTTTATCAATGAAGACAATATGACAATCAATAAGCTTTATGAAGAGATAATCAATAAAATCGATAAAAATAATATCTACCAGACAGCAGAACAATCAAAATTGACCAGCAGCCATTTGTGGGGGTTAAACACAAATGACATAGCATACTGAAATTAATAATATTATTATGATAATAGATTATATATATATAAACTATTTACTTCAATACCGTTCAATAAATATCGATATTCTGGACAGATGAAAGACGAGCCCGCATATGCAGCATCGATATGAAGCCAGATATCGTAGTTCTGACAGATAGGGCCTATTTCTTCCAGATCATCAAACGCACATGAACCGGTTGTTCCAAGAGTGGCAACACACTGGAAATAAATTCATGACTTTATTCGTAAATGATTAAAATCTATCTTTAATGAGAAATCAATTGAAATATTTTTGAAGATCGCGAGATGCTTTCCATTAGATTGAAAAGATAAATCTCCTATTGTTACCCCCTTCATCCCCGGACTAATGTAGTTTTATTTTTAGAGATATTTTTATTTTTAGGAGTCATCATCGACATAATGTTGATGGAGAAAAATTCTTACAAAGAATGGAATTAAACCGTTGCCAATGTCCTCTTTGATCATTTCTTCTAATACTGAACCCCTCATTTTTCTCTTGATTGATCCAACCCTTCTCATATTGATCATGCTCAACAATCCAGCTCTTTCAACCGATGAATGGGCCTTGAATTAATTGTTAGAAGATATTGAATAAATTGTTAAAACAGCCCACTTCAATCGAGTAATATCCTACAAGTTTGCTCATGATGATATATTTATTTTCATCAGGATGCTTTTCGCGATATTTATCGATCGCTTTGTTTCTCGCTGCCAACAGAGTCACCAAACAAGATTCGCTACAAGTGTTCTATAGGTTAATAATAATTATCATTAATAATCGGATCAACGAAAACAAATATCAATTCCATACATAAATCACTCCTCCTCCATGACCAGAATCGGAGAAAAATTCTTTTGGAAGCTGTAGCATTTTTGCCAACCAATCCATCATCACTACCTCTAATTCAGTACAAGCAGGACTCGATGCCTGACATAGATCAATAGCGATAAGTTTAATGATGATTATGATAAAATACTTACCCATGTAAATCCTATACATCCGAGACCACCGGATAAAATGTCACCACACATAGCTGCATAAGACAGAGCAGCAGGAAAATATGCATGAAAATGAGGATGATGCCAGTGTGTTATCTAAATGAATTTAATCGATATTATTACGGTTTCATGAAATCATCCAATCAAATAATAGTATTGATTTTAGAAAATCCTAGCATGTGTGCTGTTGGGTTATATATTATATCGATATGTCATACAATTCTCTGTTATTGGATTACGTAAGATTAAATTATATTTTCGTCTTTTACTGCTTTCATTGATTGCCCTAGGATAAACATGATCTTTATATTTGAAAAGGCTTTATTAAATATTTTGTAAAAATTATTATTAATATTTGCTACTAGTGTCGGTATTTTGCGGATCAATCTCTCTCCAGTTTAGATGGCTTAATATTGTTTTTATTGTGAGAATATATTTATGAAGAAGAATATATGTGTTCAGAAGGTTTGATTGATGATGGAGATCCACAATCAAATAATATTTTCATAAAATCTTCAATTTATCATTGAAATAAAGCTCACTCCTGGCAAAATCACCCGTCCCACATCATTAATAATGTCATTCCAATCTTCTGGTTTGAATGGTGCGCTAGTTGGTATCAATTTATATAAGTATCCCTGCTCAACTTGTGGAAACACTCTCCAATCTTCAATATTTTCCAGATAATTCGCAACATAATCGATCATTTCCTTGCCACGTATTCGAAATTCTTCGGCATCCATTTTCGGAGTGTAAACATCGTGGCTTATCTTACGATTGGATATCATTGAATAATTATCTGAAATAATAAATATTCTAATAATTGTTTCAATCAATCGATAATCAATCGACCATTATTTGACTTGATCGTACCCATCATGAAACTGTGGTGAATAATTTACAAAAACCCTTTTCCTATATATATTCCATTGTCGACCTTTGTGTTTGTTATTTTAATATCATCACTCTCTTAAACCAGACAACTTAAGTCAATGTTATCATAGATGGACTAAAATAGAACCTTATAAGATGATGTCAACCGACTTGATATTTTTTGACATCACTGACAGATATGACAAATAAAACATAAACGAAAACTCACTTGAAAACATCACTGAAATCCAATCGAAATGACTATGAAAACTCATTTGGTATCGATGTAAATTTATATGATTTATACAATCAGCAGATGAATGACGATAACGAGAAAAACCAGTTGACAATTATCTCGGGTAACTTAATCCTTTAATAAATACTTGGATTAGAGTTTTGTTTGCAATTACTCTCGATCTACCAATTTTCTGTTGACTTATTTTCATTGTTGGATTGGAATGAGAGAGAGAGAGATTTCGATTAATGTTATGCCATTAGATTATTTGAGATAAATCAATGATCGATCTGATCTGGTGGTTTACATTTACTGATGGAACAATCAGAATGAGAAAGCTGGATTTTGATGTCGTTAGCTTTACCAATGAAAAAAAATTGGATAGAGTTTTTATATTGGAAGAGGTGGATGAATTGCTACTCGAATATTGTCAACCACCCGCCCGTTTTATAATTTATATTTGAAAATATAATGTTGTTATTAATGATTTGGTGATTTATAGTTAATATTAATGTAAAAATAGCAAGATAATATTTAAAAAATGATTATAAATATTAATAGTAATA